>MINK01173146.1:0-15295 GCA_001735545.1 Phormia regina
TTTTTTTCTTTTGAAAAATGGAGTTTTCGGAAGAATATTTAGAAACTGGTTTCATTAAGAATTAATTTGAACCAAAGATTGTATAAATCGGACAAATAGGTCCAGAGATATACTTATTTAAATTTCATGTATCTATGAAAAAATCTGAAAAAAATGAAGTTTGAAACGCGATAAAATCTAAATTGTTAAGAATTTAAAAAATTTTAAGAACTTAAAATTTTGTATTGACATAATGAGTCGGGAGATGAGGTCCTAAATTGTGTGTGTGTGTTTTTTTTTTTGAAAATTTTTTGAAAATTTTTGTTTTTTCCTTCCAAAAAAGTTAAAAAAATATTAAAAAACATGTTTTAAAAAATGTTATTTTCAGAAATTAGTTTTCTTATCCCTATAACTATTGAGCGTATTAAGAAGTAATATATAAATGATTTAAAGACAATTTTAATTACAATTTTTTCATATTTTTTTTTTAAATAACCAGACAAGTTATTTCCGAGTTATGCTTCAATATATTGCGCAACAGCCTTAATTTTTCAAAAAGCTATTTATGACAAGAACAAGAAGCAATTTTAAAAAAGTAGCTTGGAAAAGACTTAAAATTTATTAATACCAAGTATCCCAATTATCCCAAGTATACCCTGTACCACAGAATCGATATTTTTCTGTGTTAAAATTCGGCGGCAGTCTAATCTTTGGCAAAGCATAAATTCCTATATGAATATAACGTATGTGTATTTGAAAGTGTACATACGTTTGGTTTAAGAGTATATGTATGAACTTGTCAGAAAAAAAAAATATATTAAATAATATATAAAACTTAAAACTTACCCAGGCATAACTAGCTGGGCAAATTTATGTTCCTAGAACAGACAGAGACAGCAATTTTTTTTCTCGTTTTAATCCCTAAATATTAAATGCATATAAAAAATGCAAAATAATTTATTTTAACTTTTTCTTTATTTTCTCCATTTGGTAGTTTTACAAATATAAAATAAAATTATTTTTCCTTTTTTTATGCCTCAACGCTTCTTTAAGTGGTTGGGGCGGCTATCATCGCTTATGCACATACAGATACAATAACAATTTATTGACTTTCACAAAAATTAGGTCTCTTCTCATAGAAATATCCATTAAATTTTTCATTTTATTACACAATCATATAAATATTTATAACAAGCAGCAAGCAGCCAGCCAGCCAGGAACAAAATATACCAAAAGCCTTCAATTTTTATATGGAAATATAAAGCAGAAGTAAAAGTGGAAAAAAAAAATAAAAATGAATAAAAATCAATGCTTTTCAGTTGAAAGTATTTAAAAGGGCAATGAATGGGAAAAATATTTAAATTATAAAATATTTATAAATATTTTATCGTTATGATAATATTGATTTATTTATTAAGTAAAGATGGATGGATAACATTTTATTAAAACTTTTTTTAGCTGAGAAGGGAATAAGATTTTAGTTAAAAAAGACAAATTGCTAAAGTCAATCACTTTGTTTATAAAGTACCCTTTAAAGTTAGAAAAAAAAATAATAATTTTAAAAGGTTCTGATTTTTTATATGAATTTTTTTCTTATTAATTTGTATTGAAAAGTTTATTAAGTTTTTCCAGCGAATATTTGTTGTTCTTTTATTATTTGTATTTACAATTATACATTATGTTTATATTTACTTTTACTTTCCATGTGACAAATTAATAAATATATTTTTAGTCGACGACAAAATTGACCCAGTTTACCATTTAAATAAATCAATTTTGTATTAAACACAAAAAAAGAAATAATAATAGAAAATTATGACGAAAAAAAAATATGATGAAAAAAAAACACCTTAACAAATTTTTTCATATAATCACAATACTCCTGACCAGGGAAACCACAAATATGCAGTTGTAAGTTTTTTCTATTCATCAAATGCCATCGATACAATATTTTTGGCCCCGATTTCTAAGGAGAACGTTCGAAAAAATCTTAACATATATAACATACAAAAACTTGGAAAATGCTATTTATTAGAGTATCCCCAGAATAGCGTTATTCGAGATTTCGATGTAGGAACACCTCTAAAACGAAGCGTAAAAATTGACTGAATATGAGAAAAATATTAAAAAAAAAGATTTAAATTAGTTTTCACTTCCCTGCCAGTGATTTTAAAATCATGGATTCTATATTTTGGTTAAAAAAAGTTTTTTAGATTTTTTATCTAAATGCTTGTTATTAAAAAAATATTAAAAACATTTTTCCAATAAGATATTCGTTCGCTAAAAGACTTTTTAAAATTTTGTCGAACATTTTTTTTTAAATATTTTTCTATGATTGACATGAAATTACGAATTTTTTGCTACCCATTTCAAGATTAAACTAAATACTATTTTTTACACAAAATGTTCTAGACACGTGACACTCGATCAATGGAGAAGAACTGAAGGTCAATTAAATTTTTTTTTTTAATATTTTTCTCATATTCAACTAATTTTTACACATCGTTTGAGGGGGTTCCTACAAAATTTTTGTCTACGGGACACTCTACTATACTATAGATCATAAAAAATATATATATAATTTTTATTTTTCTAACCACTATTTAAGAACTTGTAGACCTTTTCCGGTTACCCTTTCATTTGAGATTTTATAGTTGTTTCAGCCACTTTTTTGATCATATTCTCCTGATACAGTCTGTCCATATCCTTTTAAAATCTTCAGTACTTTGGAACACCTCTTTGGTCCTCCTCAATTCTTTTTTCACAAAAGTGCAATATCTCTTTACTGGTCTTAGCTCCAGACCATTTAGATAAATGGCCTCTCCTGCTACTAAAACTATGTAATTGTTTTGGTATCATTGAAGTCCGTTGTTAGGTAGTAACATGATCACAAATCGAAAATATATAGACCCATTGTGCTAAATTATGAAAGGAAAATTTATTTTTTTGTAAACATTCTTTGATGCATTTTTCGGTATTTATAGAGCCATTGTCCTATAGGGATAATGACAGGCGATTGGGTTCCTGCGGTCTTTGCATTATGTGCAAAGATAATGAGGAGATAAAGACAGTGGAACATATTTTATGTCACTGTCTATGCCTACAATGGATTAGGCAGAAATGGCTAGGCAACCGTGCTACAGATTAACGTGGGTACCTGCCACGATGGCCTTACCTCACGGTAGTCTAAGCACTGGGTGAGTATAATGCGCCGACCAACGCCCCCATATGATGTTACTCATACAGGTTCAACTAAATAATCCACTTCTTGGCAGAATTATTCCACCTCGCTTAAGTGGGGAGATACCTAGAAACTCCAGTCATACTTGTGACTGTGTTACTGCTATCAACAGATAACAGACAACACGATTGAAACCATAAGCCACTACGTGACCACCCTATAGGGCCTCACCACTAACCAGACAAGGACCAATGACCTATGGTGCGTGGCCATTGGCCCCTGGGGCCGCTGGTTCCCGTAGCACCTACTTTTAAGTCCTAGGTTAGACTTTCAGGCTTGCGCCCTACAGTTTCAAAATCCAAGAAATTCCAAGGTACTGCTCAACTTTTGTATCCTGAATAACTACACACAGCTCTAAGAACAGGAATTTAATCTACCACGTATGAGCTATACATCAAGGAGGAATTTCTCCGAGAAGAGAAGCCGCCGTGGCAGAAATGGCTAGGCAGTAGATTCATCGATGAATAGTATATGAAGAATGGATATGAGTAGCTGGATAGGATTCGTCATGCGAATATGCTGGCTAAAAGGGTAGGCGGTAATATTTTCCTTCTATCCTAAGTCTTTTCATTTATTCTCTGCTCTTTTCTTGGTCTCAACTTAATAATATCTATTCTATTATTTCTATTTCCTGTTTTCACTCAACACTTTACTTTTCATTCTTATTTCCACTTCAACGACTACTCTTTCTTTGTTTCTACGAATGGATTCACAATAGACCACTAGGTCTCCGAGTGGATGATTATTAACTCCTCGAGTACTGTGCAATCTTACTTTACCTACCTAGAGTCCACTGTAGCAAATAACTTGCTTCTTTTGACATAACGGCATAAATCTTGCCAAATTAAGAATTCTTTAAGAAATTTCGACAGTTTTTTGATCCTAAACTTAACGTAACATATCCTCGAGTATTATCAATATACAAATTTTGAACAGGGAGCTGCAAAAAATCGCTTAGTACCCACGTTTCTTCGTGTATTTTAAAACATGATAATTTTTGTATAAAATTTGATTTTAATTTTTTATTGTAGTTTTCGAGACTGAACCTGTCCTTTTGGACCAATCCTGTCCCAACGGCTCAATTAGCCAATGACGACCCCATGTAAAAGTTACAGGTTCCTCTCATATAAAATTCCGGAACTGGGACCGGTCACTAGCCCTGAGAACATGTCATGTGAATAGTTTTGAACCGATTCTCTTTACTCTAAGGACCTAATTGCCCTTTAACTTGTTTAAAATTTTTAATAATTTTTTGTTTTTAAGAGCATATTTTTGTGTGTTTTAGAGCATATTTTACTGCATATTAAGTAGACATAATACACCATTTTGTTTTAAATCTATTTTTAGTTTCCCTGCTCATGACTAATAAATTTATTTAAAACATTTTAATTTTCCTCAGTTAACATTTTCTACAGGTTTTATAATCCTATACATAAAATCACAATATATGTTTATGTACAAATCAATTAAAAAAATACAAAATGGATTTATCCTGTTTTTCTAAATGGAAATTGATATTTTGCTCAAATTGCTATTAATTATTTTTAAATATCAATTGGAGTTAAATCAATTTTAAAACATTTGCATTGAACTTTGAAGTAATAAAAATGCATTTGAACTTAAAATTTATAACATCATTTTAACACGCGAGTGAATTTGAAAAAAATTAAAAAAAAAAATAAATAAAAATTAAACAAAATCGGAAGGAGGAGGATTTTCAATATGGTTAGATGCCAAAAAAAGAAAGCAATAATTTATTAATTAAGAAAATGTATGCAGAATTGTGGCCATAAGTTTCCAAAGCATATTAAAAATTATAATTAAAATTATCTTTAAGTCAGTACCTACTATATTTTTATAAAAAAATTGCAATTTTTTAAACTTATTTTTATACTTTGAATATTTTTCATGTCTAGCCAAATAGAAGTAATCAACAAATTATTTTAGCATATTATGTATTTTTGTATATTTAAGAACTTAGTTCCGAAAAAGGAAATATAGTCGAGACAAAAAATCAAAATTGATGATTAGTAATTTTACATTTTTTTATTTTCCCAAGTACTTTACAGAAATAAAAAATTCTTTAAATTTGGATTTGATTTGAAGAAGTTAAGATTTTTTTAACTTTGACATACTCGAGGTAATCAACTTTGATATTCTGTAGCTTATCATGTGTTAACACAGGGTGCCTACGAGATGATTTTTCTGAAATCTTAGGTTGTTTTCTACAACTCTTCTTCCATATATTTTAATTTAATGCGAGCAGAGTAGTTTAGGAGATATAGATTTTGCATATAACTCCACTGTACTTTAATCTGGTTAAATTAGGATTTTAAATATATTAATGACTAAAATGTTTACACTGAAAATAATGCAAATAGGTTAAATATTGCTCAATAAGATGTGAAGTGATTTTTTTTTTCAAAATACGCTACAATTTTATCCTTAAACACCATATTAAAATTCACCAAAAATTTTTAAATGTTAAAAAAAATCTTAAATTTCATTAAATATGTATCACCAAAAATGTTTATTTTCACCAAAAAAAAAAATTTAATTTCCCCAAAAATCTTTTACTAACAAAACTTTAAATTTTATGAACAAATTTTTAATATCACCAAGATTTTTTATTTCACCAAAAATTTTTAATTTCACCAACAATTTTTAATTTCGCACAAAAAAAGTTACATCAAAAAAATATTTTTCCATCAAAAATCTTTAAATTTACCAAAAATCTATAATTACAGTAAAAACTTTTAATTTCACAAAAAAAAAATTATTTTCACCAAAATTTTTAATTTCACCAAAAGTCTTTGAAAGCCAAAAACTTTTAATTTCACCAACAATTTATAATTTCACTAAAATTGTTATATTTCATAAAAAAAGTTGTCAATATCACCAAAAACTTTTAATTTCACCAAAAAATTTTGACTCCACAAAAAATTTCTTATTTTCACCAAAAATCTTTAATTTCGCTAAAATTCTATAATTACTCGAAAAATAAAAATAACTAAAAAAAAAGAAATGATTTTCACTTTAATTGCCAAAATCTTTTAATTTCACCGAAATTGTTAAATTTCATGAACAAATTTTTAATTTCACCCAAAGTCTTTGAAAGCCAAATACTTTTAATTTCACCAACAATTTATAATTTCACTAAAATTGTTATATTTCATAAAAAAGTTGTCAATATCACCAAAAACTTTTAATTTCACCAAAAAATTTTGACTGCAGAAAATTTCTTATTTTCACCAAAAATCTTTAATTTCACTAAAATTCTATAATTACTCGAAAAATAAAAATAACGAAAAAAAAAAACGAAATGATTTTCACTTTAATTGCCAAAATCTTTTAAATGTCTTGAACAAATTTTTAATTTCACCAAAATTATTAAATGTCACCAAAAATTTTTAATTTCAAAAAAACTTTAAATTCACAAAAAAAATTATTATCGGCAACAATTTCTAATTTCACCAAAAATTTTTAATATCACCAAAATTTTTATTATCACCCAAGATTTTTAATTTCACCAAAAAAATTTTAAATATCACTAACAATTTATATTATTTTCACCAAAAATTTCTAATTTTACAAAAAATCTTTAATTCTACCAAAAATGTTTATGTTTAATTTCACCAAAGATTTTCAATTTCACCAAAAATTATTATTTCTCCAAAAACTTCATCTACAAATTTTTATTCTCTCTAACAATTTTAAATTTCGCAACAAAAAATAATAATAATAAAATAATAAAATAGATCATATGTATATCGAATTAGTTATTTGTTTTTAATAATTGTTAATTGCAGTTTGTAAGTGAAACTTAAAATTTCAGTTTTAGCTTTAAATAAACTTTAAAAAGTAGATAATATAGACGTCATACTCGTATTAGTTTAAAATTTTAATTCCTTTTACTTTTAAGTAATTGAACAATTTTAAAAATGAAATATATTTTTGCAAAATGTTAATATTTTCCAAATCCTTTTTACAAATAAACATGTCCTTCCGTATGTCAATTGAAATGGCGTTTATGAATCCCACCTATAATTGTCATTTATAATGTATGTACCAAGCGATCAGAAATCCTTTCAAAAAATTTGCTAAAATTTGCTATTGAAATGGCGGTGATATGCTTAAAAAAATCGAGTTTCTAAAGCCTCTGCTAGGGACTTGACAAATCAGTTCAATAATTACTAAGATATCGGCCAAAATGCATTTTTAATTTTTAAAACAGTTGTCAATGCTTTTAATATAGGTCGATTAAAAATATTTTTAAGAAATCTCGATTATTTTATAAAGAGCAGAGTTATGGGTCAGAAACTAAAAAAATCAGTAATAAAAATAAACACACACAAACATGTATATTATGCATAGTAATGTAAATTAATAATTGCGAAAGTAGGAAAGCATACTTTAGGGTGAAAATTTTATTTATTTTTGCAAGGAATATTATGAAATGTGTTTTATTTCATAATAATTTTTGTACCGCGAAATCCCCATATATGGATTATTATTGATTATTTATGTGTTATATCGCGTTTTTAGTTTTAGTATAATAGAAAATTAATAGCAAAATATATTATAGAAAAATAAAATAAGTAAGACCATACATCTTTGTGAACCCTTGTAACAAATGATGTGTCGGTTGAAATGGTGTTTATGAAGCTTAGCGATTACTGACATATACAACTTATATGTCGAATAATCGGAAATCCTTTTGAGAATTTTGCTATTGAAATTTAGCAAGATCGTTTTATAAATGACAGAGAAATTTTTGAAATTTTAACCGGTTTTCGAGTTTCTGAAGCCTCTATAAATGCTAGGGACTTAGTTTTTGCATTTTTGCCACCAAAACGTTACATTTTCCAAAAGTACCGTATTAGTGAATATTTTTGGTAAGAGAGCTATTTGCAGACCTCATTTAATTTTTCTAGATTTATGCATTTGATGTGCGATCATGAAGTAATCAATTCTAAGCAATAAATACTTAGATAAAAATGTGTAATTTGAATAGATATAAATTTTAAACCAAAACAGATTTGTTTATGAACCAAAACAGATTTGTTTATGTTAATGTACCAAAAGAATCTTCAACACTATTCTTATTTTTATTATTCACACATTTATCTAAATTTTAAATTTACTTTAATGACCTAAAAGTGTGACAAATTCCGAAAATTATTTCACAGTTAATATTAAAGATTTTAAAATATTGTAAATTTAATTGTAAACTAAACATTAAGTACCGTAATAAAATTCATCAAATCTAAAAATCTATTTTTACCCTTGACAGGAGATAAGTTCAAATGAGCATAAATTTCAAAATTTACAAACATTACATTCACATTGAAACACACAGCCACATAGAAAGGCAGACATACAAACTAAAAATACTTTGTTAACATTTAATCAATAATTTACAAAAACAAAACAAAAAAAAAAAAAACACACATTTTCACACGCATAAACAAAAAACCAGCAACAGCATTTGAATATAAAAAAACATAACACACAAATTGAACATCAATAACATTTTCTAAACACAAAAAATTAATAAAAATAAATTTTAAGAAAAAATATATTATTTTGTTGGCAACAATATGTATTTTTAAATTTATTGAATTATGGTTGAGAAAAACAAAAGCAAAAAAAAAAAAAAACTAATATATTTTCTATTTTTCTTTTCTTTACAGGTGAGTCTTTGTTTGAATTTTTCTTCAGTTAAAATTCTTAACACATTTAAAGAATTAAATGTAAGTTTTATGCCTGGTAAATTGTTATTTTTGTTTTTATTCTTGTTTTTTTTTAATACAATAGATGACTATTAGATGTTTAGACAGGTTAAAAAATTGTTTATAAATTGTTTGAAACATTAAAAAAAATAGGGAATTGAAAAGAAACTCAAGTGAAAGTGAGTTTAATTTCAGGTATTTAAAATTTTTTAAAAATAGGGTATTATTTTTAAAAAAGTTTATTAAAATTTTTAAGTTTATTAACTGTCTGTTAAGTTTTATATTGTTTTTTTTTTTTATTATTATAATACATTGTCCCTTTTAATCTTTTAAAATTATATTTTATTTTCTTTTATCATTATTTTATTTAGCTTCTTTTAAATTAAACATTTTGCTTGTGTTTTCAATACAAGTTACCTTTTTATGCTTTAAATTTAAATTCATAAGAAAACTTTAACACAAATACTAAGAAGGGAAAACTTACAAGTTTAGAAACATTTTTTTTTTTCATTTTCGTTAAAAATAAAAAAGTTTTCATTTCAAACAATGACTTTAACTAAAAACCAGAAACTTGTTAGTCGTTATTGCTATAGAACACAAAAAGTAAGAGAATAGAGTATTAAAGTCTTAGCAGTGGTGTTCACAATAAAACCATAAAATCAAAATTTACTTAAAACTCTAAACAAAAAAAAAAACTTTGCATACTTTAAGGATAACCACTGAGAATTTGCATTAAACCAAAAAGAAAAAACTCAACTCCAAAGGAAATTGCAATAAAACAAATAAAAATGTATTAAGAAAATAATGAAAAAGTCTTACAACCAATATGACATTAAGACAATAAGATAATAAGAAATAATTTTCTATATAAAATCAATTTTGAAAAAAAAATAAATAAAAAACTGATGGTTTTTAAATGAACTCATTTGTGTTGCAAACCACTTTTACATTTTTAAATTTAATTAATATGTTAATTTTTTTTTTTTGTATTATCAGTTTTATATTTATTTAATAAACATGTAAAAAAAATTAAACAAAATAAATAAATTATCTAGACCTTGCTTACAGCTGTCATTTATCCTTTAAGGCCTTCAATATAGAGAAATTCTTATTCTATTTATTTTTCATTAAGTTTAACATTTTTGTAGTCTCATCGATTATTTTATAAATACTCATTTTGCATGTCAATCACCATTTAGTTAAGTTTATTTTTTTTTATTAAATTGAAGCAAATATTGCAAGAAAGAAAGAAAGGACGAACGAAAGAAATTCTAAAACAAACATGACATGAATTTTTGTTATGTACTTTAGCTGATGCGGGAGTTTATTAAAAAGAATTGATTATATTTTATTTGAAATTATTAAAAAATGAGAGTTATTTTAGTTGAAGATTAAATGAAATAAAAATTCATATAAAATTTTCTTTAAACCCTAAAAGTAGGCCACGGTTTTGGAAGGTTAAAAGAATATTGAAATATTAAAAGAAGAATATTACAGGCATAAAATGTTAGCAATATGAGCCCTATTTAAGATAAATTATGAAATTTTTAATACTCCTTTTCGGTTTTTAGAGATTACATCATAATATTTAAAGTTTAAAAATTTAAGAGAATGATTGCATTTGCTATGGATGCACACATGTAACTAAAATATAGTATACTTTAGGTAACTCAATATTTTGCAATCGCAAAATACCCTTACTAAGTATGTTAAGATTTTTATGCCCTTTACAGGCGTAAAGAGTAAATATAGGTTTGTTATTCCGTTTATAATTTTCACAGTTTTCGCAAAATGTTAATATTTTCCAAATCCTTTTTAGAAATAACCATGCCCTTTCGTATGTCAATTGAAATGGCGGTTATGAATCCCTTGCTTACAGCTGTCATTTTTAATGTATAATGTATATAAATTTGCTATTGAAATATAACAAGATCGGCTTATAAATGGCGGTGATATGCTTAAAAACCCAAGTTTCTAAAGGCTCTGTTTATGCTAAGGACTTGGCAAATCAGTTCAATAACTACTAAGATATCGGCCAAAGCGCATTTTTAATTTTTAAAACACTTGTCAATGCTTTTTATATAGGTCGATTAAAAATATTTTTAAGAACTCTCGGTTATTTTATAAACAACAGAGTTATGGGTCAGAAACTATAAAATTCAGTAATATAAATAAACACACACAAACATGTATATTAAGCATTGAAATGTAGAATAATAATTGCGAAAGTATGAAAGCATACTTTAGGGCGAAAATTGTATTTGTCGGTAAGAGTTTCAAGGGTATAAAAGGTTCGGCATTGTCGAATATAGAAACCGATCTCGTTTTAAATGAAACATTTTAGTATAAGGGTGCACCAAAAAATTGGTGCATACTTTTAGGCTATAAGATGTTTAATATAGTCAATAAATAATGATTTCGAAAAATTTTATAATTATACTCGACAAACATGTGCCATACTTAATTGTCATGTAGAAATCAGTTCTTCTTAATAGAAATTCAATTCTTAATTCGAATTTATATCGAAATCCTAAGTTGTTGTTAAAAACAATTGCTAGTAATTTGTAAAGAAATTCTTCTTTTTCGGATCATAAAGTCATGACCTCTGAAAGGAAACCTCAAATAGAAACAAATTGGATATTCAGATTGTGGGAGCGAAACAACAAAAATAAATTTTTTTAAAAAATCCTCGCATATTTGGAAGAAAATTAACTCTAAAAATTAATTACTCCAAATATTTTGTTAGAAAAGTTAACAAGAATTTTGGCCTAAAGAGATAACAGGTACAAAAAATTGCTGTTAGTAATGCAAGAAATAATTTGAAAGCAAAATCTAATTCAGAGGAATGTTTCAAGTTGATTTGAAGGAGTACAGATTCCTAGTGGTTCAGAAGGGTAGTGGGTGACCCTCCAAAGTTTTTCATCTCGGGAAGGTTTTTTTTATAAAATCATAAAAAATTCATTTATGATAGGCCAGTAAGGAAATTTTACATATGAATAGTCCTTCCAAATCTCTACCAAAAATACTCTTACATGTGTAGGTTATCTTTTTTTAGTTCCGGAGATATTCACGTCGAAATAAAATTTTGCCTCATTTTGTTTTCTGTTTTTAAAACGATCTTCAAACTTTTTTTAAAAACATTCATTTTATTTCTTAAAAAAAATTAAATAATTAATACAGCAATCATATATGTATACGTTAGAAAATTATATAAACCTGAAGTTTACACTTGACTTGTAAGGTAAACGCCCACAAAGTATATTCTGCCTGACACTTTTATAATGATATTGTAATAATTTGAGTGAAACATATAAATTTTTGAAAGACGTTTTACTCGCAATGAGATTTTGGGCATTATATAATAAAAAAGTGGGTGTTTTTCCAATTCATCAATTTTAATATAAGTCCATCTATATTATATCAAAATTTTAGATAGATATTTGTATTAATTTTAACTCTATAACAATTTAAATATTAACATTATTTTTCAAAAAATGCCCTAAGCATAATAAAAAATCCAATAAAAATAACTCCGGATAAGAGCAGATATTTTATTAAAAATCTACAAGAATTATTTTATTCTTTTAAAATTTAAATTCTAACAAAAAAGACCTTAATAAAAATATAGCTTTAAATAAATCGTTCTTTGCTTTAGTTTTTCTAAGCAAACGATTTAAATTTTTTCGTGTTCACTCCTTATTTCTTTTAGTTAAATAAAACATATGTGTTGGCGAAGCTATATATGAAAAAGGAAAAATAAAAAAGAATTTAGTTATAATTTAAAACAAACAAATAAAATCAGGAAACTAGTCATAATTTAAATATTATTTTTGTAAACAAGAAACTTCTATAAAAATGACCAAAATCAAAACAGGAAACGGATATATATAACCAACGATAACCACAAAGGCATTTACATAAATAAAAGAAAAAAAAAAATAAATTTCATTAAAAGAAAAAGGAATCAAAGAAAAGTTTTAAAATTTCTTTGATATAAAAATCTATAATTTAAAAAGTCATATAAATTGCAGAAATAATAAAGAATTGTAGGATAACCTTTACATAATAAAAAATAATTGTAAATATGTGTTTAAAAATTTTAATTTAGTTAATTGTTTTTTTCCACTCTTTAATTATAAGATTTTTTGTTAACAATTATTGTTAGTTAATCATACGCCCTTTAATCTAACATTAACATTAATTTGGACAGAGTTCACCAGACGTATGATTAATATTTATTTTATTTACTCAAACATATTGCAAATGTTGGAAAAATCCCAGCAAACATAAATTTTTTAAAATACATTAAAAATGATGTAAAAATAATAAATTTAACTAATATTTAGGATATAAGGCCAGTTTAATTAACATTAACGTATTATTGTTAAACTCATTTACATGGTTTTCTACACAAAGTGAATTAGAAATTAACTAAAACAAACTATAAAAATTTTGCCTTTTTAAATATTTGTAATTTTTAAAGACAACATTTGTTTAATTATTAAATTGTTTATTAATAATCATAGTAAATTCATCTTAAACCCTGTAATCAAATATTAATAATATTATGCAGAGAGTTCTCCAGACGTATGATTAATATTTATTTGAATATCACATACGCATTGTTAAAGTTTGAAATATGCCCAGCAAACACACACATTTATGCTCAAATCGAAAAAGAATGTATATGCTAAAAACTAAAAACATTCTTAACAATGTAAATAGTTAATAAAATCATAATAAAAAACATTATGTAAAACTAACAATAATTTGTTTAACATTTGTCAAAATTTAATTATAATTATTGGATAAAATTTTATATAAATTCGTTATACTGGCATATAATTAATATTTATTTTACTTTCCAATAGACTTTGTAAAAATTTCCTTTACAAAATTAGAAAATTGGTTACTATAATTAAAAAAAAAAAGAATAAACATTTGATCTGTGAGAATGATTAATAATAATCATATTAGCTATACTTATATATTTGTTAAATAATTTTTCATAATGTGTTTATTGGGTTTAGTGCCTAAATATTTGGGTGCACGTGTATTTATGTTTAACAATTATCTTTTGAATAATAATTAAAGCAGTAAATCCTTAGTCCTTATACTAAGTTCAACACTTTCTCTTTAATTTGTGCATGTGTGTATGAATCATTCATATTTGTGTTATCATAAGTTTTCCAACAGTTCTGGTGAATGCCTAAGAATATGTGAATTTAATTAACAGTAACACTGTGAAATAGTTTAATATTTTTTACTCCAGGCTAGATATAGCCAGTAAATTAGTCAAATGTTTTAACCTTGAAATACGAAGATCACATAATAAGAATTGTAGGAAACTTTTAATTAAATCAATTTCTTAATAATTTTCACAAAAAGTCAGTAAATTTCAAAATGCTACTTTAATAGTCACTCAGATTTTAAAATAATTATTTTTTGATCAAACTATGAATCAACTAAATAACAAGACAGAACTGCAGATCTGCAGGGATGTATTAGTTATAAGACTTTTTATATCTCCATCTATGTATATGTCTGTCTGTTTGTTATTAATTAAATGCAATTAATATTCAGCATGTATAACCATGTTTCTTCAATTCAATATTTTATTACCTATAAACTTTTGTAGTATAAGTATTATTTGCTCTTATTTCGTTAAGTATTTATTATTATTTAAGTTGATTTCGTTTTGCGTTTATTTGGTAATAATATTTAAGTCTGGAAAATTATATGAGAATTGTTTGCAACATAAGTTAAAGAAAATCTTAAAATTTTGATAAAAATTAATAAAATTTAATTTAAGTAGCAAATCACTTTAATATATAAAACAAAAAAGAAGTTCCATCATATGATACCCTACACGAGGTGTTTTTCCCAGTAACTCATCCCAAGAACAATTTTAGGAATTTTAAAATTTTCTCGAGGACCATTAAATTTATTTCCATTTTTGATCTACAAAAGCATACTTTCAGAGTTTTCAAGAAACTATGCATTAATGTCCATCATTTAAAAGAAAAATAAACATTACAACCACATTTTTGTGGTCGAGCAATATGAGGCTGAGCATCATTTGATCGAATACTCTGACCTTTTTTCTTTAAAGTTCTTTTCATAATGATTATTATACAACGATCTAAAAAAGAACCAATATGATAGTCGAAAATGATTTTGCTCAAATTATCAAAATATTAATTAACAAAAATAATTAATTTTATTATTACTCTTTTTATAGACAAAATAAGCTTAAATTGTTAGAAATTTACTTTTTTTTTTCTTTTTAATATTTATCAATTTTAATAATAAAAATGTATCCTGATTAAACATTAAAAAAATG
>MINK01173146.1:17917-28170 GCA_001735545.1 Phormia regina
TTAAGTGTCTCTGCATTTACCAGAGCAACATCAAGTGCCAAAAAAATATCATGAAGTTTTTATTTTGTGCTTAAATATTTATTCATTTTATTTCAACCAGAATAAAAAAAATAAGCAAATTCAATAAAATTGTCAGTTTGTTTTAAATACGTTACACATGTTCAACGAATTTGTTGAATGAAATAATGACATTTTTGGCGGAATAATTTTTCAATGATTGGACACTCAAATATTTGTAGCGGAAAATTAGAAAAAATACTATGTAGACTGTTAAAGAAAGAAATAAATGACATGCATATGCTTGTATAATAAAAAGCATATGACATTGACAACTTTTGGTTTGATTTAAGCTTAAAGTAATTCTTTAAAACTTTAAGAGGTTTTAAAAAATAATAATGTCCATACCACATCGTAATTTTTCTCTAAAAATTTGACTATCAGCTATTTTTGGGTCTTTTCTAGTTTCAACAAAATCCAGTTCGAAGGACCCTACATAAATTGCACTCTGAAATATGCAATTTAAATTTTACTTTGTAGTTGATAGTTGCGGTATTATGCTTTAGCGCTGAATTCTGAAAGCTATAGAAAAGATGGCTTATATGAGTCTGTAAAATGTTGTCTCTCCTACCGCCCTTCCATATTAATCATTTAAACATAGTAAGGGATGTACATTAGAGTGTCCCGAGAATAGCGTTTTTCGAGTTTTCGATGAAGGAACACCCCTCAAATGATGCGTAAAAACTAGCTGAATATGGAACAAAAATTTAAAAAATTTTTAAAATTGGTATTCAGTTCCATACCAACGATTTTAAAATCATGGGTTCCATACATTTTGGTAAAAAAAAAGTTGCGATTTTTTTAATCCAAATGGGTATCAAAAAATTGGTAATTTTATGCTGGTTATGGAAAAAATATTTTAAAAATTTGTCCAAAGGGATTTTCGTTCGCTAGAAAATTAATTTTAATGAACAATTTTTTAAATAAATCTGAAAAATTATATATTATCAACAGTCCTTAATATAATGCAATTTTTTAAAATTTTATCCTTAAAAGGAACAAAATTATAAAATTCTTATTTATTTCTAAGAAAACTTTTCCAATTTTTTTTTTTGCATGATGAACTAAAATGACGATTTGTGGACCAAAATTGTTGCGAAAATTTTTTAAAATATTTTTTCTATAATTGTCTTGAAATTACGAATTTTTTGATTCCCATTTCAATACTAAACTCAATAATATCTTTTGAATGAAATGTTCTAGACCCGTAACACTTGATCGCTAGTAGGGAACTGAAGCTCAATTTAAAATTTCCTTTTAATATTTTTCTCATATTCCTACAAAATTTCTCTAATGTACATACACATTAAACTATAGTTGGACAGACGGACGGACAACACTGTATTAATTCCGTATTTTAAAAGATCATGACTATAATACCAAAATGATTTTACAATCCAAATCTCCATAGTTTATAATATTTCCTTCCTTTGCCTTTAATATTTCCTGATCCTTCCTCCTTCGATAACAATCGTATTTGAATTTCACAATTTAAATTTGATTTTCAATAAAAAGACGGACAGACGGACGGACAGCTTTGTTTCAACAAGGTATTCTAAAAGATCCAGAATATACTAAAAGTAGCTACATAATCCATAATATTTGGCTGAGATCGGTTATATCTTTTTCAGTTTACTTAACTAAACAATATCAACAACAGGTTATGTTTTCATTAAAATAGGCGGACAGACGGACGGACAGCTTTATTAGAATTCTACACTTTTAAAGAACCATGATATTATACCAAAATGATCTTAAAATCAATATCTATACCATCAATGATATCGTTCCTTCTTTGCTTTTAATGTCTCATTTTCCTCTGCTTTCGATAACAATCCTCTTTAAATTTGTTAATTTAAAATTTTAACATTTCGCTTAAACTTTTTCTTTTGCTATATAATTCGAAACTTCTTGTTAAACTGTTATAACGGAAAGTTTACAAAAGTTTTTTTTCTTGTTCTTGTTGTTGTTTAACTACCATTAATTTCAACTCTGTTTTTGTTTTTATTTCGTATTTCCTTTTTTTAAAGGATATAACTAATATTTGTTTACAAAAACAAAAGTAGAACACAATAAAGTACCCGCACAATGGAGTGTGCGCAGTTCAACTAACAGCTGAAGTTGTAGGTGACTTTAAAATTTAAATAAGAATAAAAAAAAAAACAACAACAGCTTATCACAAAAACCTATTTTTGAAATTAAAAAAATACTATATACAATATTTTATACAAATTAAAATACATAATAAAAATGTCCTTAATTATTTTTATTAAATTGTTGCTTCAACCCACCACAAAACATTTACTGTTGCATTAAGGTTAAAAACTAAAAAAGAAAGAAAAGCTTTTTTTCTTTTTTTGTTATTTATTTTTCCTATTGCTTTTGTTTTATTTTCTTTCCTTTTTTTCAAGCCATGTGCTGCTGGTGTATTTTCCCATCATTATTATGGTGATGATGATGATGATGGGCATAAAACAAAAATATTCAAATATTTGTGTGTGTCTGTATGTGTCTTTTTGTTGTTGTTTACATTGTTTTTTTTCATCTTCTTCCTCTTTTAATTTTTTTGGTTCTTTGGTTTGTGTTGACGTCTGACTGGCTGTCTGTCTGTCTGTATGTCTCTGTGCCAGCCCGCATTTTTCGCATGTTGACCCGGTACTACTCAAACCATCATACAAAATTATATTTTATCATCAATCATGTTGGCTAGAAAAAGCTTTTATTTCGTTACAAACATGTTGGTTATAGAATAATGATGGTTTTCTAAGATTAGAGAAGTTGGTGTGGTAGAGATAAAAATACAAATAATGACAAAAAAAAAAAAAAAATTATTAGAAAATTACGGTTGGCAGACAACAAAAATGATCCTATTTTCTGAGTTAAAAATGGGTGCTTAAAAGAGGACTAAAATGACTTCTGACTTGGATGTAATTACTATTAATTTCATTAGTATGTGGTTATACCATAACATAAAACTGTTACAAACATTGTATTTTTTAATAAGGTTCAATTAGCCCGATAAGATTTGATCTTTTTAAAGAATTGTTCGCTAAAAGTCATTCTAAAATTTTGTATAGCGTGGGCTATAAAGAACATTTTAAAAATATTCGAAAAATAAATTAAATTTAAATGAAAAATAATCAATCTAGATAACAAAAACAATCAATTATATAATTTAAGAACTAATTTTCCAAACAAGTTACGCAATTATCTAAAAAGAAGTGTAATTTAAAAAAGTGCATATATTAATTCCAAAAAAAGACAAGTAACCGCAGACAAAATAATTTTGTTAATTGGGCATGTAATTGTACGGATGCTGTTACTTTTTCAACTTGATAAGGAAACATAACTATGCTAACATTACAATGAAAGTAAGATATAGTGAGCACATTACGCTTAATTAACAATTCTGAGTACGATAACTCAATTTATTAGAGTATCCAGAATTTTTTAGAAAATATATATTTTATTAATCCAATTTCTTTATAAAAGACCACACTATGTAAGTCGACTATTCTGACAAAGCCTTACTGAGTAAATATTAGTATTGTAATGTATAGTTGCCTCTAAATGACATTCACTTGTGTTTTAAATAATTGAGTTTATTCATTACTAGATAGTGCTATGTATATGTGGAGAACCAAGTTCCAAAAATATACCAAATTACTTATGAAAGAAAATTTTTTAAAAAAATATTAAATATAAAATTAAAAATTTTAAATTTTCGAAAAAATACCAGTTAGAGAAATAACCAAATAACCAACAAAATTTAAAAGTCTAAATTTCCAACAGTTTTCTATAAAAATAACCATTAAAAAAAAATATTATTAAATTAATAAATTTCGAAAACAAATAAATTTCCAATTTTCAAAAAAGTACTAATTTTTAAAAAAATTCAAAAAATGTTCTTTAAAAATGTATAATTTTAACAGTTTTCTATACAAATAACCATTTCAAAAAGAAAAACACCATTAAAAAATTAAATTAATAAATTTCAAAAACAATTTCCAATTTTCAAAATAGTACCAAGTTTCATAAAGTACTAATTTTGAAGAAGGAACCAATTTCCAAGGAAGTCTAAATCGAAACCAGACCTTAAAAGTTTCTAAAACAAAACTTTAAATTAAAAAAAATGGTACTAATTTTTAGAAAAATTTACTACAACTGGTACCAAAACTTACTAATTTCCAAAAAAAAGTATGGATATACTAAAAGGCACCAATTTCCAGAAAAAAATTCTAAGAAGTGCAAATTTCATAAAAGTTAAAATTGTACAATTTTTAGAAAAAGTGAAATTGTTTTAAAAATTTTAGTTTTAAGAAAAAATTTTATTTTTTTAATAAGTACCAAATTTAAAGTATTTATAGAATTTTATAAAAGCAAACATTTCAAAGAAACACACCATTAAAAAATTAAATTAATAAATTTCAAAAACAATTTCTAATTTTCGAAATAGTACCAAGTTTCAAAAAGTACTAATTTTGAAGAAAGTAGCAATATCCAAGAAAAAATTACTAAAACTGACACCAATTTCCACAAAAAAATCCTAAAAGTATACATTTTATAAAAGTTAAAATTTTGCAATTTAAAAAAAAAGTGAAATTGTTTTAAAAAATGCAAAAGCAAACATTTTAAAGAAAAACCCCATTAAAAAATTTAATTAAAATTTCGAATTTTCAAAAAGGTACCAACTTTCAAAAAGTACTAATTTTGAAGAAAGTACCAATTTCCAAGAACATCCAAATCATAATCAGAAAAAGAAAAGTTTCAAAAACAGAACTCCCAATTTAAAAAAAAATAGTATTAATTTTTAGAAAAAAATTTACTAAAACTGGTACTAAATTCTAAAAAAATATATATCCCAAAAAAATACTAAAAGGCACCAATTTCCAAAAAAAAAAACAAATGTAGGAAGTAAAAATTTTATAAAAGTTACCATATGGCAATTTAAAAACAAAAAAGTGAAATTGTTTTAAAAATTTCAGTTTTTAAGGATAATTTATATTTTTTTAAATAAGTACCAAATTTAAAATATTTATAGTACTTTATAAAAGCAAACATTTCAAAGAAAAAAGGCATCAATAAAAATTTTCTAAAATCCCTATATCCAAAAATAAAACTGTATTCAAAATTAGATCAAATTTCAAACTTTTTTAAAATTTCCAAAAAGTACCTAATTTTTAAATTTTCAGAAATTCACCAATTTTCTAGGGAGTCAAAAGAGGACAAAATTCCAAAATGAATAAAAAGTAATTCCAATTCTCAATAGACATTTTTAAAGTAAGCGTTAATAGTAATAATAATAATAATAATAATAGAAATGCAAATAAACAATTTTCAATTTTCAAATTTTGAAATTATTAAAAAAAAATTAAAACCAAATTTTTTAATAATTAAAAAAAAGTACAAAATTCTAGAAAGTGAAAAACGGATAATATTTCAAAATTCTCAAGAAGAAAAATAATTATTAAATCCAATGTTCAAAAAACGTATCGTAAACTTTCAAAACGTAAACTTTCAAAAAGTGTAAAACCAATATTTATAATTTTTTAAAAGATTAAATTATTTCAAAGAAAAAGTACCTTTCAAAAAGAAAAAGTAAAATTTCCAAGAAAAACCCAATATTTAAGAGAGATTCCAAAAATGTTCAATAAAAGTAATTATTTCTAAGAAAAAACAAATTTTATAGATTTATAGTTTCAAAAATCCTTTTTTTTTTAATAAAATTTCTCATTAATATAAATTTTTTAATGATTTCAAATTGATATCTTTAGCATTTAACTCATATGAGATTCAGTTACATAAAATTTATCTTAAATTAGCAAAAGTATATTTGCTCTACAACCTTTAAGATTGACATATTCATTACTTATACCATCACTTCTTAAACCAACTAAAACCCCCAAATGGTATCTGCAACAATACTTGCACCCCTAAAGTGCATTTATCAAACTTCAACACATTAATTTCAGTTTCATTATTACTTTATTTTCTTTTATCCCCATCCCCCCCAAAAAAAAACCACATACAAAAAAAGAACTTTCAGTTTCTTTATACAAGTTATTTTATTATAAAAACACAAGTTGCAAGTCAGCTAACAACATCCAACATGTTTGAATGTTTGAGTTCGTTATAGATATTAATAACAAAGTTCGTTATTAAGTTCTTGCAGGTGAATAACATGCGGAAATTTAGTTGCAAACTAAACGTCGTCTAGGCAAAAGCACCCTCTAACGTAATTTCAGAAAGAAAAAGCGAAATATAGATCGACCGACCGACCGTCTTGTCAAAACGGGTATTTTGTGTTTTTCTTTTCGTTTTTTGGCAACAATTTCTATACGAAACGTGTAAATTCAACGTATATTTGAATAGAAAAAAAGTATAAGAGAAAGTGAGTTAGTGTGTGTTTATTCAAGTGATACTTTGTTATTATTTATTTATTTTTTTTAATAATATAAAAAATAAATAATAAAACAAATATATATTAGTATCTTAAAAATAAGAAAAAAATAAATCAAATAAAAAGCGTGCTCGATGGTAATACTAAAAAAAGTTTAAAATTCTATTAATGAAAACATCACAAAAAAAAATGTGTTAATTTTTTATGAAAATTTCTAATTGTCCAAAGGGAATAAAATTAATGAAGTATGAAATTTGAAATTAAATGTCATATAAATTAAAATTAATACAATTACAGAAAAAAAAATAAAATAATAATAAAAAATATAAAATGAAATTAATAAAAAAATAAAAATAAATAAATCTTTTTATTAAAATAATTATTGCATTAAGCCTCTTGATAATTTAAAAAAAAAGTTTTTATTTTTTTAATTTGTTGTTAAACAAATAAAGAAAATTCAAATTAAAAAATAAAACATAAAAGAGTTGATTGTGTAATATGAGCTGTATTTGCCAGTTGCATACTTAGTATTAATTTATACTCGATTTACAATGCAAAACCATTGCTATTGGATAGTATTGCAGTTATTTCATTTTTAATATTATAGATGCATTGGTATCAAAATTAAAATTAAAGGAAAATAGTGAAAATTTATACAAAACAAGAAAATATTGTGTTTCACATAAAAAAAAATATTAAATTACAACAAAAATGAATCAATATTTAAATTAAATTCTGCAGATAATTATTTAAAATATTATATAATTTAATTAAAATTTCAAATAAAATCTGTTGTTAATAATATGACAGTTTAGGAAAAAAATTAGAAAAAATGCTAAATGTATATTTAATAAAAATTTCAATAAATATTAATAAAAAAAAAAAAAAAATTAGATTAAAAAAATAAAAGTTAGGTATTTATTGTGTCTTATATTTTAGCTAAAAATATAATAGATATTGACTGTAATAATAATAATAATAATAAAATAATAATATAATAAATAATTTAAAATTGAGATATATGATAGAAAATCATAACAAAAATAACGAGAAGTTACACTGCGTCTCAGTTTGTTAAAAGCATTTGTGTGCTTACAGGGTGGATAGACCTTAAAATTTGTTCATCTCAAATCTTACGCTTTCTTTGTGGGCAAAAATCTTTAGCTGGGAGTGCGTAAATTTTAGAGCCCCCACTGTCATTTTCATATTATGCTAAAGATATTATAATTAGAGGCTTTTAAACTATAGGTAGTAAGTTTTAAAAAATTAGTTTAGAATATTGCTTGATATTTGATGTCTTGTACGGCGTATCGTACATTTAATGTTGGTGCCACTTAGTAAGAATTGAATTTAGAACTAAGAAAGAAATATTATATAGGTTGGACACAAGAAATTAAATAGAAGTATATAAAACTGAACTGAAGGAAACGAAAGAATTTGAAATTAGAATGGAATTGAAACTAGGGGAACTGTGGAGCGTAGAAAGCCGGGGTGAGCTAGATTAGAGACTTGACTAATTGTGCAACTATATTAACTGAAGTCATTCGGTGCTGAGAGCAGAACTAGAGGACGGAAAACTCAAAAATTTAAACTAGAACTGCACTAGAACTGAACTAGAACCGAACTAGAACTGACATCATTAAACTGAACTGGTAACTGGACCAGGAGAATTGAATTAGAACTCGAACCAGAAACTGAAATAAACTGTAAATTAGAACTGAAATGGACCTTTGAAATAAGAACCGATAGTAGAAGATTGAACTAGGAGTTTAAGTAGAAATTGATTTAGAACTGATAAAACTAAAATTGTAAACTGAAATAGACTAACTAAATTGAATTCAAACCGAATTAGAACTGAAGAATAGAATTAATCTTGGATGACTGAGCTAAAAACTGAAACTAGAACTGAACCTACGAACTGAACTAGAAGAACTGAACTGAACTGAGAGCGAAGAAACTGAACTAGTAAACTGAACTTAAAGAGAACTGGACTAGAACTGAACTAGAACTGAAACTAGAAAACTGACGGAGAAACTGAATGGAACTGAAATAATGAGACTGAAGTTAGATATTGAAACTATTGTTTGAGAGTGAATTATTTAGGAAATGAACTATAACTGAATTATGAACTGAGACTATGAACTGTGAACGTATAGAAGGTGAATTATACTGAAGTTAGAATTGAACTAGAAATTAAGAATTCGGATAACCGAATTAGAATTTGAAGACTAAGGCATCTGGAGTACTTACGAACTGTAGTGGTGAAAAAAGACAGTGACCAGAACTGAACTAAAAACGTGAAGTAGGGAGACTGAACAAGGAACTGAAAACTTAGAACATGAAATAAAACTGCATTAAGAAACTGAACGAGAACGAAACTGGAACTGAAAATAGACTGAAGTATAATTGAATTTAAACTAAGAGTTTAAAGTAGAATGTGTGGATTTAGAGAACTTTGGTTGAAAGCTAAAAGCTCGAATTTTAAATGAACTGAGGACTAGAATCGAACTGGGAGATCTGAATTATATACTGAATTGGATGAGTCCTTTGAGGCGGAGGAAATTGATGAATTAGAACTGAAATAGAATTTTGGAACATGGATTGGAACTAAACTAGAAGAAACTAGGAACTGTGAACAGAAACTGAAATAGAAAAGAGACTGCATTAAGAACTAAACGTGAAACTGAAATGGGAAACTTGAAATAGAATCTGAAACTAAAACTGAAAACTAGTAACTGACAAGTACTGAACTGAGGGAAATCTGAAATAATAACTGCATTAGAACTAATACGTAGGAACTGAACCATGGAACTGAAATAGAACTGAAAACTAAGAATTGAGATAGAGTTTAAGTACGAAATTGATTTAGAACTGAATTAAAGACTAAATTACTACATTGAACCAGAACTGAACAGGTAGAACTGGACAGAACTTGAACTAGAATTGAATTTTACCGAATTAAATATCTGAACTAAAATTAATAATTAGGACTGGAACTAAAATCTTTAATTTAGAATTGTATTAGGAGGCTGAACTAGAACTGAACTAGATATGACTAGTGTTTTAAGTAGAGTATTATTTAGAACTCTGATGAACTGAACTTCGTAATTATACTAGACTGATCTGAGAATTGGAAAATAGTGAACTGAAGTGTAGACATTGAACTGGAACTACGACTAAATACTGAAAATATAAAAGTGAACTGAGAAGTTGAACATATATACTTTCAAACTAAGCTTTTTAGGAAAATAATGTTTCGAGAAAATGTACAACTTCAACAAATGAGAATTTCTATCGAAAACTGCAAAATTTAATTGAAATTTTAAATATCGGTCTCGGGGAAATTAGTTTTTTGTAAAAGATACGATCAATCAAATTAGGCCAAAATTAAAGTATTTAATCTAGAAATTAGGATAGTTGTGTGATAAAAATGTTTTAATAGTTCCTTTATTCTCTAGTAGAAATACACTTATCGCTTGGAGTAATCATTTGAAAAATTTTTCTCGTTACTTACACGAAGTGTCCAAGATGTCAGCCATCAATTGCCTCTTAGTCCACAGCATTTTTCTTAACATATTTTAGGATATAAATTATCTTAATTGAATTCTGTCAAATGTAACATGGGTTTGTTGACACACCTAATATCCGTTTTTTTTTTTTTTAAATAAAAGAAAACAGGTTACACTAAAATTCTGAAATTTAAGAGAAAGTGTGTATAAATTAAAAAATTGATAATTTAAATTTTATAAAGAAATTTTTTTGAAATAAATAAGCCAGTGTGTTGCAATATAACAAA
>MINK01173147.1:0-25530 GCA_001735545.1 Phormia regina
TATTTGCACAAACACATAATACCCCAACCACCTTTGGTGGTGTAGGGTATAAAAAAAGTGAATTGGAGGCTTGGTATTTATGAGCACCGTGTATCCGAAAGACTGAGATACCCCGTGCTGCAGAAAATTTGTTTCATTTTGTTTGTTTAGTTTTATTTTGAAACTCATAATCATTAAATAAATTTTATAATTTGTTTAGGTCATTTATAACTCTTTCACTTTAAAAGATTTAAAGTTTAAGATTTATATAGTAGCCTTGCCCTAAATGAATTATGGACTTTGTTGAACAAATAAAGAAAGAGAAATATAAAAAATTATACGATGACTAGTATTTCTATTTGTTCAGGTACAAGTGATAAATTAATATTATCCCACTAGGTAGCAGCTGAGGTAATAAATAATAATATGTTTTTCACTTTAATTTTAACGTTCTGTCTAAAAGAAAATCAGTTTTATTTGCACTTGATTTTAAAATTATTAATGAAGTAAAGATCTAAATACACATTTAAATAAATAATTTTATTAATTATCAATCTGTGGCAATGTGCTTTCTTTGCTAGCTATTAATTATTAACATTAACTGCGGTTTTTTGTTCCCTAAATATTTTCGTTATCAAAGGGGACAATATTTATTTTTATCACCTAAACAAAACTTGTAAATACACGTATTCATCGCCTTCAATAATTATGTAAATTTTTTTAATACCTTTAACTTTTCTAATCTTTATTTAACCCATAAAAAGCCATTAATAAAAAAAGGAAGTGCTTGACATTGCTAAATGAATGTGAACTTATAAAATGGCATTAATGTTAAAATGTCATTGAAGACTTAAGGTTGAATAAAATAGTGATTAATTAAAAAAGTGGCATATACATAGTTCAGGAAATATGAAAAGGGTTTTTTTTCTAAATAAATTAATAATTGCTAATTTAAAGAAACTTCTTAAAAAAAAAAAAAAAACATTTGGGCGTATGAAATTTATAAAATGCATTATAATTGCATATTGCTCATACGTCTTATAATTAAAATGACATATTTTCATATAGTAATTGAAATAATAATCATACGCTTTTGTTGTTTTCTTTTGTTGTTGTATTAATATTTATTTATTTATATGGGAATTTTTTTATTCATTATTATTTTCTATTATTTGAATACAAAAAATATTTATTTATTATAATTTTGTTAACAAAAATTTTTAATGGCTTATTTATGTTGATAGAAAATTGTTTTTATTAATATTTACTCATAAAAGATACAATACCACATTATCATAAAATTTTATTCCAAATTTTTTTTATTATTAACAACAACAAGTATTTACGACCGATAAAATACACTTGTTGCAGCAAGTGAGAAATATGTGTGTTTATGTAGCAGACACTAAATTGAATATAAAGAAATCTTCTTAAAACATACGAAAATAAAAACAATAATTTTTGACATAAAAAAATATGAACAACAACCACCTGTCAGTGAAACGTGAAGATGTACAGAAAAAAAAAAAAAAAAAAATAAAAAAGAACAACAGCAACAATTTAAACGGAAATAGAAAAAAAGCAAAACAACAAAATAAATAATTCTCCAGAGAAGTAGAAGAAATAGAGAATAAAAAAAAAGAAATAGCTGACAGCAACAATAATGAATTGTATTAATATATAGAATACACAGTGGGCCAAAAGTGAAATATTATTCTTTTTTAATTCAAAATTAAGTTAATATATTTATTAAATTAATAGTTATTAAATAGAAATAATTAAAGATTGGAAATATTTGTCATGTTTATTGTTCACATTTTTATACCCTTCACTACATGTGTCAGGGTTTATATTTATGAGGCTATTGGTTAGACTATACTCGTGATTATCTACTAGACTACAGCTAAGACTATCGACTAGACTATTTTTGAGACTATTATAGTCGAGATTATTGGCTAGACTATAGCGGAGATTATTGGCTGGACTATCAACCAGACTATGGTCGAGATTATCGACTAGACTATAAAATCGAGACTTTCGACTACACTATATAGTCGCGACTAGCAATTAGACTATTATGTAGAGACTAGCGATTAGCTTATATAGTCGGAACTAACGACTAGAATATATAGTCGAGACTATTGACTTGACTATATAGTTGATACTATATAATCGAAACTATCGTGACTTGCGGCTAGACTATATCGTTGGGACTAATGTCTAGACTATATAGTTGAGACTATCGGCTAGACTATATAGTCGACACTATCAATTAGACTATATAGTCTAGGTTATCGACTAGACTACCTAGAGGAAATCGAAATGAAAACTATCGCCTAGAGTATATAGTCGAGACTATCTATTAGACTTTATAGTCGCGATTATCTAATAGACTATCGACTATAATATATAGTTAATTTTTTCTGATTTCTTGTGTCGGTTGAAATTGCGTTTATGATGCCCACCGATAACGGACATATATAATATACACATCAAACGAACAGATATCCTATCGAGAACCTTTCTATTAAAATTCAGCTAGATCGATTTCTAAATGTCGAAGATTTGATTAGAAAACGATTTTTAAACCCGGTTTTTGGGTTTCTGAGATCTTTTTTATTGTTAAAGTTTTAGTTTTTGCAAAGAAGTTGTGAAATTATTTTTTTTCCCTGGGATATTGGATAAAACACCTTTTAAATTTATGAAAGTCCTTGTTTGAGCTAAAGTTTTTTGTTTTTATATAGATTGGTCATAAATATTTTTATAAAATTTCAGTTTTTGTATCAAACCAAATTTGTCCATAAACAACCGAGTAATGGGTCAAAAACAGAAATTAATTTAATATTTACAATACAAACATAAACATGTATGTTACACAGAAAAAATTATGCCCAAAAACATTTCAAACAATCGTGTGTTTGAAACTTATTTNNAAACATTTGATTTGGTGAATTTCTTGATTGAATTAGAAAAATAATTTTTTCTGTGTAAGCATTGTTATGTTAAGTTATAAATGTTAAAGCAAGAAAGCATACTTTAAGGCAAACATTTTATTTGTCAAATATTGAATACAGAATATTGAAATCGATTTCATTTATTATTTAAAGAATTTTTAATTTTATCATTATTATTAATTTGTTTTGCATAGTTCCACTGTGCCGTATTAAGTGGTTACGCCAATCATTTGTAAAACGTTATAACATGATGACATGGTTTAAAACAATACATACAAACATACAAAATTCTATACACCATATTTTAATACACACATACATACATATATATTCTTGTACTTGTAAAGTGTTGAGAAAGTCAAGGTGAAAATACATAGTATGTGTGTTTGTATATATTATACATGTAAATAACAATAGAATAACATAAACAAAACAACCGTTATGATGTGTGAGCCATTAAATGTTTATAAACAGAGAGTATAAACAAAAACCTTTATAACAAAAATCCTGTGAGAGTACAAAATTTATTTATTCACATGTATAAGTGAGAAAGAGATTAAATTAACTTCCAGTGTAACATTTAAATGAGAAATAGAGAAATTTAATAAAAGAGACTAAATGCTGTTATATTCTGTTTGTTTTCTTTGTATTTTGTTTTTTATTATATTTTCTATTAAATGTAGGTGGTTGTGGTGAAATTTTATATACTTTCCATGGTGAACATGGTTGAATTAACGAAACATTAAATCATACAGATTCCTCAAATACACAACACAACACAAGTGTTGTTAGTCGCTTTAGAGACGTTAAAACATGAAAACGTATTTTAGAACAGAAACAATTTAATGCTAATAATAAAAACGGAAGTGTGAATAGAAAAATAAAAATAAAAAGAAAATATATATAAAACAAAAGAAAGAAATTAGTAAAATATAAAAAAAAAGAAATATATATAGAAATAATATCTAAAAACAAAAGCAAAAAAAGTGAAAATAAAATAAAAAAAATGTTTTAAATATTTTGGTCAACAAAAACAAATTCTTCAAGTGCTAAAAAAAATTTTTTAAAATTTAAATAATTAAAAAAAAGAAATATATCCTCATAATGGGTTTATCGGATAAATTTCGTAAAATTAAACGCAACAGTCCCTCCAAAGGCATTGAATTAGAAAGACGACGTTCTAGTCAAAATTTAGTTGTACCACCTGGCCAAGTTACCGAACAATCATTACAAGTATGGCGTGCTTTACCACCACAAATAAGACATGATCCTAGTATGGTTTCATTTCAAATGGAAAATGAACGTTTGCATGGTGAGTTTAAGTGACAACACACAAACCCACAGACACACACACATAGAGTACCAGCAACAATTATTTACGATAAAACAAAATAAACTCATGAAAATACTATAATAAAAAAAAAAAGAATAATAATAAAGAAGAAGAAAAAAAAACATATACAGCAATTTAAGAAGATGATGTTTATATAAAGAAATCCTCATAATAATGACAACAATAATACTAATGATGATAACGATGATTTTTAATGGTCTAGTTATTATATAGTGTTGCTTTATTTGCTTTTTAATATTGTTGTTGTTGTTNNCATTAAACTAATGAATGTTTTTTTTTTTTTTTTCTTTTTTTTTTTGAGAAAATCAAAACAAACAATAATCAAACACACAACAAAACACACAAAAAAAACCTAAATCTTGTACTTGTGTGCTGCATATAAAGAGAAAAAATTTAATAAGAAAAACACATTTTTAAATACTTTTTGCTATATTTTTATTTAATTTTTATTAATTTGGTGGTTTGCCAAAAATAAACCAAATTAAAAAAAAAATATATATATATATATATGGAAAATGGATACAAAATAAAAGAATTTCAAAAATGAAATATTTGTCTGCTTTTGCCTTCGTTTTGTCAAGCATTATTTATTAAAGCATAAAGAAATTACATGAGTATGAGTGATTTTTTTTTTTTTTTGTAATAAAAGTTACAACATTTTTTTAAAGGTGATTTTTCTTTATTTAAGAACGTAAATATATGTTACAAAAAATTTTATTGTTTGCGTGAGTTTAATAAATTAGTTCGTTAGCTTTTTTTTCCATTTATAACTACTATAAAATCCTTAAGAAATTATGAAATAGTTTTGTACAATTTCCGTTTGTTTTTTTTTTGTTGTTTTATTAATATTTTATTTACACACATTTTAGCATGTTTTTTTTTGTAATTTTATTGTAAATATTTACTAAATGCGTATTTAGTTGTAACGTCATGTGGGTTGGTGCTTTTAAATTTTAGCTACTTGTTTTTGCAGATGTTTAGCATTTGTTTTATATCGCTATTTTATACCTATTGGAACCAGGCATTGCTTAGAGGCATCGATAACAAAAATATTGTTTAGTAATTTGTAGCTCCTAAACTAAATATGAGGATCATGTTGTAGTTACCGTATAATAATTTAACATTATCTACAGGGTTAAAAAAGTCAGAATCTGCAATATGAAAAAGTTAAAAAATCGTTAATTCTCTTTAATATAATTTAAAAAATAGCTAAGAATTAAAAAAAAACTTTTTTGTTAAAATTTAAAATTTTATTTTTTAACTTTTTTCACTGGATCAGATTTGAAAATTTATACAAAATTATCCACTTAAGGTATCAAAATTATTTTTGGTACAAAATAAATCTATTATCTTGGTAATATAATAAGTTAAAAATATATTAAAAAAATTAAATTTTAATATGTTTTTAAATGTTTTTAAAGCACTTAAAAAATAGGAATCTTAAATTTTGACTATTTTCATAAAATAAGTTCTCCTGTTTACATTTTTTGGCATATCTGTATCAGTTTAATGTTAGATCAATCTATATATATGTTTTTATTTAAATTATTTTTTAAATTTGAAAAATTTTGGAAAGATATTTTTTCTCTAGCCCCATGAAGTTGAAATTTCGTTTAAAATTGTATCATTTTCGAACAATGCTGGATGTAGGGTGCAATGCTCTACTAAATAAAAATTTCCTCTTAATGTTGCCTTAAGGTATTTTCTTTTGAAATATGCAAACAAAAACTACTTTTGTTAAACAAATTTTCCAAAAAAAGTGGTAATATCATTCCATAACCTAAAAAAGAAAAATATTTTTTATTAATTTTTAAGCCTTTACTCAGATATATTATTTGATTGGATTGATTAAGATAATTTAAAAACATATTTAACAAAATATTTTGGGAAAGAGTAGAAATCTTATTATATTATTAGAAATATTTTTCATTCCTAGATATAATTGTTAAGAAAATTATTTGAGAAAAGCCCAAATAAAAAATAAAGGAACAAATTTTTCATTTCTAAACTCACAAGCAAATATTTTTTCAAGGAATATCATAAGTTTTTCTACATTTTTAAAATAAAAAAATTATAAAATTAGTTACAAACATTTCAATTTGTTTTATTATATATTTATTAACAAATATTTTTATCATGGTCCGGAAATATTTCCAGTTAAAAAATGAAAAAAAAAAAATTAAAAACTTTACAAATGAATGTCTAATAAACTTCTAATAACTTCTTAAATATACATGCAGATGTTGCAGTTGTTGCTGCCTATTAAAGACAAAGATATTAGCTTCATAACGATATATACATAGTTTTTTACATCAAAAGTTCAAAGGTCAAAGTTGGAGATAAACAACCGGTCTTTTTAAAATTCTTAAAAACTTATATATAGTTGGCATACATTTTCTCTATAAGGATATAAAACTTCAAGTTGGAGCCATATTTAGTTTAGGAGTTATGGACAAAAATAAATCCCAATTATTAATAACTCCTAAGCTATAGAAAATAAAATGTTAATTTTACTGTAGTTTTTAAAACAAAGAAATTATCTTAAAAATGATATACAGAGAGTTACTTTAGATCGAAAGTTCAAAGGTCAAAATAAGATTTACAAGAAATAACATTTTTAAAAAGCTAAAAAAATGATTTAATAATATTAATTATAACATGTTGGACACTTATTTAGTTCAGAAGTTAAGTAACAATAAATGAACTTAAATTAAATTTTCTATATAAAATATTAATTAATTTTTTTAAAAGTGCTCATAAGAAAAATAATTTTTGTAAATATTTTAAATTTTAAATTCAAAAAATGTGTTTTCTTTTACTTTATAACTCCTAAACCAATAGAGCAGGGGTTCTCACAAGATCTTGCATCGCGACCCCTTTTTGACATTACAATGGAATCGCGACCTACAAAAATAATTTCCCCTAAAAATCTATGATATGAAAATAGTTTGCGGAGCCAATAAGCGGATGAATTTCACTGAAAAACTTTTAAATATTTTGATTCAAAATTATATTGAAAAAATGGGTTATATAGCATTTGTATTAGCCCACAAATTTTTTTGGAAATAAATAAATAAAAGAATTCGGAAGTCGTACTCTTCCGGCAAATGTTAACAATCTTATTTCATTGCAAAAATTATGATTTTGAGTTTTTAAGACAGAGAAAATTTCTGCACTATATTTCTTTAAAAAAAATTTTCACTTAAAAAAAAAAAAAACATATAAAAATTGTATTTCTTCTTGGAAGGTATCTTCACATTAGATCAATAATTATTTCCTCTCGAATGAAAGTTTTGACTTTATTCTATAAAATCCCAATCTACGAACGGAGTTATAGAAATCTATAATATGTTGTTAAAAGTTTTCAAACAAAATGTAGATTTTATAGTCGAAAATGTGAAAAATCATATCAGTTTATGTTCCATAAAGATCACAATGATGTATTTGAATCAAAATTACAGTTATTTTCCGTCTTTGGTAAAAATGTGTCATTCTATTTTCAAATAAATTCTGGCTATTTAATTTTTCCACATATTTGATTTTTCCACATATTTGTATTAAAAAAATGCGTGTTTAGGAATATTTTTCAATATATCTTTGCGACCCCCCAGAAATGTCCTTACGGACCCCTTGTGGGTCGCGGCCTCCTATCTGAGAACCGTTGCAATAGAGTCTCCAACTTGAAATTTGGCACAAATATAGAGAAGGGGATTTTTTCAATTTTGACCTTTGAACTTTCGAAATATATAAATATTTTACTTGCCCTTTTCGAGTCCATGAGTTTTTCTATGAAATGAAATAAAAATAAGAATTGTTATTTTTTGAAAAAATTCTATCGCTTTTTAATTTTTGAAACGTCATATTTTTGGACCAGGAGGATTATTTACTAAAAAAAAATGTGATTTGAGTAACATTTGCAATACTTAATATATGTAGAGAATTTCAATGACATCTGAGATATGAAATCCGAAAATTTGTCCGTTTTGATATGGAATAACTCTTATAGCTTACTCGGCTTTGTGTAATTTTGTTTTAAATATAAATCTTTTTAATTATTTATTTATTTGTTTATTTATTTATTTATTTATTTATTTATTTAACTCATTAATTAATTACGATCAGAATTCCACAATCATGTGCATCTAACTATATTGAGTAATTCCATGCCTCAGAATCCGTGTTCCTTCATAATCTCTTTTAAAATTAAAAAGATCGTTTTAATCAATTTTCTCATATTTAAATAAAATTAAAATTCTTTAATTATTTTATATTTATTTTAGTTTTTTTCAGTTAGACTAATTAATTTTCTTTAAATACTATAAAAGAAAACAAACAAACATTTCTTCATAAAAGATTAATTGATCGTTTTGATCACCTAACAAATTAATGGCTATTTTTTTTTCTTTCACCAGCTGCAAGAATAATACAAACATTTAAATAATTTATTAATGGCTCATGCATAAATAGTTTACTACTCAAAAACGAAATTTAATTGATGTATGTATTTTAGTTTTACGTAGGTAATTTGAAAAATTCATTCAAAAATACAATTTCATAATTAAAATGAAAATTACTATAAATATTAAAAGTAAATAATGTTAGATATTTGGCAAATCGAAAAAAAAGAATAACATTTAGTCTGAGGAATAAGAAAAACAATATTTTGACTTTTAAGAAATAATTTACAGATAATTAATAGAGAAAAACTTTTTATATTTTTTTGCATAAATCTTAAAATAATTTTATTCATTTTTATATTTCTTATCTTTATTAAGCGAAAATTGAAATCAAAACGAATAATTTTAATTAACTTAATTAATAGTTTTGAAAATCAAAATATTTTAATTTTATTAATGAGCGTTTTATTTCTTTTCTTTAAGAGAGCGGCAGCAAACCTCTGCTTAATTACATGTATAGGTTAGGCGCCACTAAGAAAGACTAAAAGAAATCGTACAAAGCAGCGAGTGCTGTTGCACAGTGGGAATATCAAAACGATTTGTCCAATCGCACAGTTATGTTATAGAAAGTTTAAGAGAGGTTTGCTAAAATACGGAATTATATACGAGATGTATAAATTGTAAAAATAAAGAATTTAAAGAATTTGATGATATAGAACAAATATGTGATATTTTGTATAGGTTATCTCTTTAAATGAATATGGGATCAAAAGTAGTGATGAAATATGCACCTACACAGATTGTTATGTAGTCTATCGGCTTTTCTGTAACTTTTAAAATCTCTTTGCATATATCGAGACCTAACCGTGAAAATGTCGTAAGTGCAGAAAATAAAACTTTACACGAGAGGCATTTTTGTGATTGTTTACACATTGTTGAATGTATGATACAATTGCTCTCGCTAAAAATCTGAAATTACACATGATACATCGATGAAACTTGATGTAAATAATTCTAAATTACAAATTTTCATCAAACACGAATTTCGAAAATGTTGTCGGTTACGATATTTTGGCAGTCAGGGCTTGATATGTACTCAGCAAAAAATGTTGCTTATGGTAATGACAACTGCTTATTAAAATATTTTATTGGTAATGAAAAAATATGCTGAATAGCAACCATTATCGAGTATCGTCATATTATAGTTGGATTTTATTGTTGTATGTAAATTTAATATGGTTGGATAAAGGTTGAATCATAATTTAAACAACTATTATGCCTAAAAATGAATAAATAAAAGCTAATTAATTATTTTTGTTTATATATAGTATATTTTTTAATATATTTTTGAAACGCCGACTGTTCTATGCTAGAGCACATTGAAATGATTACAAAACTTACTGTCAAGTACTAATAATGTATATTATTGTCAAATTACAAACACAGTAATATACTTATTCAGGTATTGAAAATAACTTTTCTGCATACACAGAAAATATATATATATATTAATTACTAAAAAATGAAAACAGAAAGAAATTTAGTTAAATCGATATAGTGGTTGATGATTGATTGAATTAAAAAATAAAATGAGAAATAAAATCTTACTTAAATTTGAATCTTATTTCAGTTTTATTTGAATATATTTATTAAATTTTAATACAAAAATTGAACAAATGTTTTGATTGAAAAATATATGGTAATAATATTTTCTGTGTATAGAATTTTAACAACAATAGTGTAGTTCTAATTTAAAAATAAAAATAATATTATTTTTTAAATACGTATAAAACGTATTTAAAAAATTTACATTTTTCAATGCAAAATTTACATTTTTCATTGAAATGGTTACCCTATCGTTATACAGGGGGTCTCTGTTAGAAAATACTCTTTGTGTGTATACCTTACATATAGATCTATATAATTAAAATAATTTTAAGTCAATTCCAGCTTTGTAATTTGAGAACACAACCAAAAAAACAAAATTTATAAAAATTGGATAGAGTTTGTGAACACACCTTTGCATTGAACTCCTCCGGTTTTACTTTGCACGTATTTAAATTAAGATTTATTTTAAAAACATTAACAAGAATAAAGCACAAAACAAAAAAATAATTTTATCAGTTAATAAATATTGCCACCTTTTTGAAGAAAAGAACCTAAAAAATGTAAGATTTTTTAAAGTTCCCTCTTTAGATTATTATAACTTTCTAAGGGATTCATATATTTATATGATTCTTGCATTAATATTATTTAGAATTTTAAGGGCAACATTAAACATGACAAGTTAAAAAAATAAAAAAAGAGGCTATAATGAGATAACGAATTTATTTCTCTTAAACTCGAAAACACCTCAGCTCTGACCATGTGAAATCTTATTGTGATATCTCCAACGTTTAAATAGTTACAGAAATTATTTTAAACGAGAGAAGAAGGTATAGTCGGTCAAGACCGACCATATGATACCCTACACCATTGCCTATGTGTACCAAAATTTGGGTAATGATGGACCTATACTTGTATTAAGTGGAAAATAAAAACATACTATTGCAGAATATTACGTTGATTTTAAGATTCACATGTATTTATGCACTTTTTGGCGATTCCCCAAGTTGGGTCTTATATGGGAGCTATGGTATCTTGATGAAATTTGGCACATGGATTTATGTTTACATAAAACTTATTTCTGTTAAATTTCATTAAAATATTTTAATTTCTAAGGTATTTTTGAGTGTTAAAACTCTATTCCGGGAGAACATTTGTATGAAGGCTAGGTGAAATAATTGGCCGATCATGACCAAAATCAATAAATTTCGTCCTTGTGCCAAAAAAATCATATGTACTAAGTTTCATCAAATTATTTCTAAAATTGCGACCTTTATTTTGCGCACAAACTTTACATGGACAGCCAAAAAGCCAGCCTGCCAACCAGACGGACGGACGGACATCGTTAAATCGAATAAAAAAGTGATTCTGAGTCGAACCGTAGACTTTAAGGTGGGTGTAGGAAATTTTTTTCTCCGCGTTACAATATTTGCACAGACACAATACCCCAACCACCTATGGTAGTGTAGGGATTAAAAATAATTTTGGAAACACTGTGCACAGAAAGATATGCTTATAAACAGGGAAACCACAATATGCTCCAAATACGAGAAAATATGCACTTAAAAAACAATGATTTTTAATATTTTTTTATCAAAATTACCATATTGATTCCTAACCGCCGAAATATCGTAACCGCATCTATGAAAATTTCATTGGCGTATTAAGTGTCATTTCAGATTTATAGTAAATGATACCTTTTCGTAACTGACATTTTTCATACACGTAAAAAATTCCAAAAATGCTTGTCTTGTAAAGTTTTATTTACTGCATTTACGTCATTTTCGCAATTAGGCTCGAAATACTTTCTTTAAAAATATTGTTTTTACAACATTAACTTCAGTCTTGTTACTACAGGACGTGCTACTCAATGATAAAATGATTTTAAGTTTTTTATAAAATTCAAAATATGCTTTTAATCGTTAAATATGTACTTAATCTTCATAAAACTGATCTTCATAAAATTTGGTATTGAATATTGAATTTCATTAAAATATTACTATTTTGAAGGAATTTTTAAGTGTTGAAACTCTACTTCGGGGGTATATTTAAAATCTAGGTAATGGACCGATCAAATATGCCAAATACATATGCCGTTAAGGGTAATGCACCAACAAATATATGCCAAAATGGTTTATTTGTTATGAAACGGATAAATCCGTTCTGGGAAAGGGCAGTTTAAGGACTCTAAAATTATATATAAATAAAATAAAAAAGTTAAATGTGATGGTATATGAACCATAGAAAGTCATCAAAAATGTCCCCAAAGACATATTTCTTTGGTAAGTCAATTTTGAGTTCTTCTTTTAAATATTTTAAGGGAAATGTTATATATTTTTAAAAGGAACAAGATAAAAGCTTTCAAACAAGATATAAATGTTTGATAAAGTTAAAAATGCAAAATTTATGTGCAGTTATACACGAAACATGTATAAACTATACCAAAAGCTTCACAAAATATTCCCAGTGCCAAATTTCACATAATTATCTGGAAAAAAACATATAATGGCATATTTCGGTTTTCACAAGAACCAGAAAACTATAGATGGAAATGTTGTAATTGTAATATTTTCGAAAAAATGGGTCAATAATGACAGCATTTAAATATATTGTATTTTTTGTTGTTATTCAACTAACTATTCATATACTAAAATATATGTACTTATAATTTTTTCATGCTGTATAAATAAAAGCAACATGTGGTATCGTTTTTTTCTACTTGGCACTGTCGGGGATTTTTTTGTTACAAAAACAAATGTGTTAATTTAGTGATTTTCTTATCACAATTTGTATTACAGGTAAAAATTATTGTACAATGTACAGCATATGGTTATATTTTGAAAAATCATGAAAATTCATACCCTTAAATTCAAACCTTAGCCAATGGTTATACTCTTTTGCTAAATACTACAGTAATATCTAGAACAATTATTTTAATGAATAATGAAAAAATGTGAGTAATTTTCATTTATATAGGAATATTAATCATATATAAGTCTTAAAATAAATGTCAGATGTTCATTGTTTTATTATCAATGAAAATAAAATAAAAATTGTACAATAAGACATTTTCTACAAAATGCATTTAATGCTGGAAAGTGTAATGGTAATAATAATTCAAACTACTTATTTTATTCATGTGTTGGAAATTTTTTTAAAATGCCAATGAAATTTAAAAAAATAAAACTATTAGATATGTATTAATCAATATAATACATTTCAAGTTATGCTTTTTAAATATAAATAAATATTATATTCCACATAAGTATCTACTATCAATAGTTTCGAATTTAATTTCTTTCCTTTTCTTTTTAACCCTCTAACCTACTAATTGCTAATAAATAAAATAACAGCTTCAACATTTTTTTCTAGCAAGTCGCGCACGCGAGATGAATTTCTTAAAAACTCTCACGTACAGAAATCACTAGAAATCAAAACAAATCGTTTTCAAATTATGTTTACAAGTCCATAAATAAAAAAATATACAATATGAATAATTTTGAATATATTAAATCTAAAAAATACTACTAAACTATTAAATTAGTTTCACATAATTTTTAATTTGTTAATTTATATTAAAAATTCTTTAAATAACTTGCTTTCTCATATGTTTTGGTTTTCATTTTGTTTGCAGTTAAATTATAATCAAAGATTCTGCTTAATGTAGATGTATATTTTAGTTAATTAAATAAAATTAATATAAACCAAACTAAATTAAAACCTATAATAAAAATTAACATTTTACGTGATTTAAAACAAAGACTATATTTAGGGAAAAACCAGAAACTTATTTAAATAATTTGTAGATAAATGTATAGAATTAATTACAATGGGCCTGTAATGTTTAATTTCTGTGTTGGACTTAAGTTAACTTCTAGGTTAAATTTAGAATTTTGTTGTCTTATTATACCCTTTAAAGCAGGGGCTCTCAAAAGATCTTGTTTGCGACCCCTTTTTGTCATAGCAATGGAATAGTGAACCACTAAAACTTAAAAAAATAGATTAAAAGATCGATTCTTTATTCTACTGAGAAAAATAAGTAAATAAATAAATAAATAAATAAATAATAACAATAATTCCACCTAAAAATTTATGGTGATGAAAAAAGTTTATTGAGGCAAGTGAATAGATTTCACTATATTTAAAAGAAAATGTTAACAATTTTATTCCATAGGATATTATTTCATTTCTAAAATTCTTAAAGCTACTATATAAAAGAGTTCTTAACGCCATTGCACAGTGGGGCAGAATCGATAATTTTGGAAATATCTGTAACGATTAATTATTTTTATTATTGCGAAAAAAATATCTTAACTCTTTTTTCTCTAAATTAAAATTTGCTTTAATATTATAAATATTTTATACATTTTTAAAAGATATTTTAACAGAACTGATTGTCAAATAGATAACAATTTCAATAACCCAAGTGGTCATGGTATACCAGTGTTGCCAATTTAGCCATTCAATGGCTAAATTTAGCCATTTTCAATTATGTTTAGCCACCAAAAAATTAATTTAGCTATTAGCCATTTTTTTAACCATTTTAGCTATTTCTACATCTAAATCTAGTCAAATAAAACATAAATTCATCAATATAAAATAAAAAACAATATACGCAAAAATTCCGAAAAGAGTAGTTTAATAATCCAAAATTTAAGGACTGGTTTTCTGAATCTAAAAATATTAAAATGCACTTTAAAGTTACTCTTATCTCCATGGTCGAATGCGGAAGTGGACAGAGTTTTTAGCCAAATAAACTAAGTAAAAAAAAATTAGAAGATATATTGAATTTAACAACTGTGGATTATATATTATCAATCATATAGAATTGATTTGCTAGATAAATAATATTTTATTATTTAAATTTTAACTTTCACTTAATCTTGTAGGTTTGGTTTAAAAAGATGTGACAAATGTTGCAACAACTGCGATGTTCCCCGAAAGTTATTTAAATCTCATGGGAACAAATGAATCCTACGATAAAAATAACAACGATATTGACTTTATTGATTACCTAGTTTTTTTTTTTTTTTTAAATTCTTACATATATTATTATTATCTTTATGCAAAAGAATTTTAAAACTAAAAAATATGATCTCTAAATATATAAATGAATCGATTTTTTTATTATTTTTGTGATGTTTTCATTTAGCATTAGCATTATTTAGCTATTTTTTGTTGAAAATTTAGCCATTTTTGGTCTCAAGGAATTGGCAACACTGTGGTACACATTCTCTTGCATTTCACCCACTTTATATTAAAATTTTGACTTTAGTCTATTTTCTAAAACCCCCAAGCACGTTTCTGCAAACTGAATGCAGCTTAGGAATCTATAATATGTTGTTAAAAGTTTTCAGTCAAAATCTGAGGGACTTCAAAAAAATTTAGATTTTATAGTCGAAAATGTGAACATTTCATTTTATAAAAAAGACTCTATAAAGATTACAAAAATATATTAGAATCAGTTTTTACGACATTTTGTTGTTTCTGCTTCCTTCTCTGGTATTAATGTATTTCCATTTTTAAATAGATTCAGGCTTAAATTGGAATTTTAATTTAAAGTTTCTACATAATATTTTTACTAAAAAATTGGGTGTTAAGAATATTTTTCAATATATTATCGCGAATATATCTTCGCGATCCCTAAGGACCCCTTGTGGGTCGCGGAACCCCATTTGAGAATCGTTGCTTTAAAAAGAATATGTAAGTATGTTATACCGTTTAAAATTTCCGGAGTGTAAATTGTATTCCTTACCTTTTTGATGACGATGTGACCATGTCCTTATATTCGTATGTCAGTTTATGTCAGGGATTAGGTTTTTGCAAATAAGATTCGCGAATTTTTTATGAAAATTGGAAACAAATCGGTTCAATAATAACTGAGATATTGGACAGAGTGCACTTTTTATTTTTATAAAACCAAATGTCAATATCAAGTAATATTCGACGAAAATAAGTTTTATTTTTATATTATTTAAGTAGAAATCACAGTGCCCAAGGTTCGGTCCATAATTTATAATAGCTCCTAAATGAAACCACATTTGAGAATCAAATTTATATAAATATTGGTATTTACATATAATTTTTATGTTTTATTTACACTTAAATAATTAAAAGAGAAAAATGAAAATAATTAAGGAAAAAGTCCAAAAATAGGTTCGCTATAAATACAATAAATTTAATTTTTGAAGTCATAGTTGATATTATAGTACTTTTTGGACACTTTTTAACATTGAAAGTACTCCCTTAAGTCATTTGATATTGTCAAGCGATTAGCTGGATATTCCACAATTTAATTTAAATAAAAATATATATTAGATATACATATATATCTAATATATATTATTTAATCTGCTATATCCTTCTAAAGCATGTGCCATAACAAAATTTTCATTGGTCAATTATAAGTTTTAAAACCAAGAATATGCATGGTCCGCCCCCTTTACCGCCCACTTCCTATATAAGGTGAAAGGTCAAAACAATTTTGTACAAATATTTAATGGACAAATGTAAATACGGAAACAAAAATAGGCGAGCTTCGCCCACTTCTTATTCAAAATTAGCACTTCTTTTCATTATTTTTTTTGTTGTTTTTATTTGTATCAATGTTTTTGTTTAAAACATTTTTACTGAATTTCGGTTATTTTTCAACCGATTGTTAAAAAAAGGTATTCAAATTACCTTTATAACTGCAGAATATAGTTAATATAAATTATTGCCGCTAGATGACGTAAAACGAATTTTTTTATAAAAAATGCATCAAAATATTCTGTATTTGCAAATATTATGAGTTCATATGTTCAGCATAAATATTCATTGAAAGATTTTGTACAACGTTGCCAAACATCATTTGGTCGAATTCTAAAAATTTGGATTTTCTTTTATAACCTAAAAGTAACGGTCATTTTGTAAATAACGGAATTATGAAAAAGTCGCAGAACCATTTTCAAAAATATACAAGTTCTTTTTCGCAAAAGTCGATTTTGGCATATTGCTAATTATAACATAATCATTGGACTTAATATAATTTTTTCCTTAATTTTACTTTCTGTAATTTTTCTAACAAGAATTCATACATGAAATGATTAAAATGAAACATTACAAAGTAGTTAGGACTTTTTGTGGCACTATAATATGGACAAAAATTATTTTTTTCTCACCCCTCCCACTTTTATTTATTTAATATTCAAAATTGTTGGTCTTTTTTTGGATAATTTTCAAAGAAAAAAAAAATAAAGTAAAAATTCTTGTGATTTAAAGATTAATACATATACTAGTATTTTGGCTAAAGGGAGTAATTTTTGTTTATCATCTAATTGGCACGTTAGAAAAAGTAAATTAAATATTAATTGAATAAATTCCATTAAACAACTGATTACATTGTGTGTGTATGTGTGTGTGTGTGTGTGAGCATGTGAGTTCATTTGAATATCTTTAATTTAACACTCTCAACAATGGTAAATAATGTTGTTTTTATGGTTGAGTTGTTGTTGTTGTTAAAATTTTGAATAAAGCAACATTGTTATATTGTTCGGAAATAAAATTTTGTTTTGAATACACTCTCTATCCATTAAAAAAAGAAAACCATAAATTCATTAAAAACTTCCTATTGTCACATTGTCAAAGACTCATTTAATATCTTTGAAGAAGTGGGTTTTTTTATATACATAAGTACAATGTATATCGGTATATAGAATAAGTGGTTTATTACCTTTACCACCAACCATGTGATTCTTTTGTTAACTCATCATCAAATGAAAATCAATAGTGACTATAGTATATCACAATTCTGGTGTCATTAACTGGCAAACGCATGTCGAGTAATAATAAACGTCCTCAGAAAGTAAATGGAACTGTTCTACATATACCCCCCCCCCCCCCCACCACACAGAAAAAAACTACCTGAAAATAATAACAACAACATACTGTGGCAGTATTCAAAAAAACAAATTTTCTATAAATATTTCTAATACTTAATACTAGTACAATGTACTTACAAGTACTAGCTAGAAATAATAATTCTAAAAAGTTCTTATTAGAAATTGTTTTTTTTTCTCTCTCTATAGTTTTTGTGTACTTTAGTTTTTCTATTCGATTTGTTTTTGTTGTGACACTAATGGCCGAATATTTAATTAAGATTATTATTCAAGATTATAATCTGATCAAATATTGAGTGACGTCTTCTTTGTCAGATAAGCAGCCAAACAAACAACAACAACTGCAGTATAAAATTTCAAGGTTTAATTTTGCATTTAAATTTTTCATTTTCAATCGAATATAAGGCGATCATACATCATCGATGTATCAGACAGCAATCGAAATGTGGTGGCATTGACATTTTTATGGTTTATTGTAAAAAAAGTTTTGTTTTTATTTTACAATACCGGGAAAATAAAATATCAGTTTTTATAGTTTTCTATTAAAAACAAGAAAAAAAATGCAAAATTCTAACAATTGAATTTTAATGAATTTTTTTCTTTTTTTGTTAAAACCATATTGTAGAAATTTAATGTTAAAAATATAATACGATAAAAATAAAACAATTGTTTTTAGTTTGATATTTTACTGGGATTTTTTCTCTAGGAATTATAAAGATTTTGTAAAAGATAAAGTGATGTTATTGTTTTTTAATTAATGAGGAAATGAAGGTTTTGAATAATTTATTTATGATTTTGAATTAATTTTTTTCCCTTATTAGGAAAATAACTGTTATTTTTAACAACCAGTGTTGCTAATTTGTTATTTNNGGTGTAGGGTATCATATGGTCGGTCTTGACCGACTATAACTTCTTCTCTCGTTTTAACACTAACATTATTCAGAATTTTCAATATTTTTAAGAAAATCTATAAAATTTAGCACTCGATAATCTAAATTCGATACAACTAAGTTCTATGTAAATATAAATCATTGTGCTAATTTCTATAAAGATCGGCCTATAATTGATCATAGGTCACATATAAACACCTTTCCCGCATATGGTTAATATTTGACACAAATAAGTTTTGTATAATCAGAAACTACAATGATAATTTTTATGAAAATTGATTCATAATTTACCATTGTTCTCGGATAAGGCCCATGTTTGGGTATCTCTTTAAAGCAACGGTTCGCAAATAGGGGTCCGCAACCCACAAGGGGTCCGTAAGGACATTCCGGGGGGTCGTAAAGACAACATTGAAGAATATTATTAAAAACACATTTTTTTCTTTTATAAAAATATTATGTCGAAAGTTAAAACAAAATTGCAAATAAGACATATTTAAAGCAGAGAAGGAAAATATCCAGTGTTGCCAGAACTTGAGAAAAATAAAAACTAAATTGGACTATAAATGTGTCCCAAAAAATAAAGACAAAAAAAGCCAATATATTGTCTTATTAAAAACACGTTTATTTCTTAGTTTTCTTTAGTTTTTGGTTTACTTTCATAAAGTAATACGTTAGTTCACATTTTCGACTACAAAATTCACATTTTTCCGAAGTGTAATTGATTTTGATTGAAAACTTTTTACTTTTATAAATTCCTAAACTGCATTCCTTTAGAGATTCGTACTTTTTTTTAGAAAATATAGACTAAAGTCAGTCAGTTTCTATAAAGTGAGTGAAATGCGAACAATTGTGTTCCTTGACTGCAGGCGTTTTTGGAATTATTATCTATTTTAATGTCATTTTTGAAAAGATATCTTTCAGAAGTTAAAAAAAATACATAATAAATAATTTTACATGTCAAAGGAACCCTATTTTTAGCTCCCTTACCTCTTCCAAACATATTATTGTACACAATACGCATACATCAAATTTGAAGCAAATCGGAAAAGCCGATTAAAAGTTACAGATATTTCTAAAATGTTCGATTCTGCCCCACTGTACAGTGGCACCAAAAACTTTTTTATGTAGAAAATATAACCCATTTGAAACAATTGTTTAAAAAAATATTTCAGTTCAAATATAGAGAAATTTATCAAAATACATTTTTGATCGATTTTGTAAACGCAAAGAATAATATTAGATATGAAACATATATAATTATATCTTTCAATAATATGTTATCTGATTTTTAAAGTTGTAGTGGGTCGCGACTCCATCGCAATGTCAAAAAGGAGTCCCGAAGCAAAATCTTGTGAGAACCCCTGCTCTAAAGTATGTGAGTATCGACATTATATAATGCACAGGTATGTTTTATAAAAATAAAAGAGAAAAAATTTAGTCAGTCAGCATAAAAAATCGGGAATATTATACCAAGGGGAAATATAAAATATATAAGTACAAAATAGGTTGCTACTAACATCTAGATGATATTATGCACTTTAGTGCGATTCCCTGAAGTGGGTGCCTATGAGAACTATGGTAAATTATGGACCGATTGTCATGAAACTTGGTAATGTCATTTTTATTAACATAAAATATATTTGCGTCGATTTTCAACTTGATAGTAAAATTCTTATGGGATTTATGTGCGTTAAAGTGATATTTAAAAGAAGGGGTTATATGGGCGCAATGGTCAATTGTGAATCGAACCGACCGAAAGGTTGATACTTGTTCAGGATTTCTCTGTGTGAATTTCATTAAAATATTGTTATATTTAAGGCATTTTCGGGGGGACATTGGTACTAAAATATACTTTAAGGCGATTCCCGGAAGTGGATCTATATGGGAGCTATGATTTGAAACCATTCTTATTAAATTTCATAATGTTGGTTTTAATTGCATAACATTTATTTGTGTCGAATATCAAATTAGATTTCATTAAAATATTGCTATCTTTAAGGCATTTGGGGGCGGATGGGGGAATTTGTATGGGGGCTTGGTGAAATAATGATGAAAGTGATTATGAGTCGATTGGCATACTTTAAGGTTAAAGTTAGAAATGAAAATAAGCTACAGTTAAAAACTACAGTTAAAAACTGTTTGTTCTCATCCGATTTCATATATCAAACTTTATTGTTGCGTAGTTTCGGTTCTATATAAGATATTGATTTAAAATGTTTCTAGATGAAAAAAAAAAATCGAAATTATATTAATTTTTGCTTTTGCTATTAAGACTTAATTTTTGTCACAATTTCCGAAAAACATTTTATAGATTCCTAAACAAAATTCCGGTTTTAGAGAATATAGACTATAGTCAAAACTTTCATATCAAATGGGTCATATTCGGTAGGTTGTGTACATTGACCATTTGAGTTAATGAGCTTGCATTTTGTTTCAAAGTCTTTTCAGTGATGATATCTTTCCGGAAATTATAAAATTATTATATGTTGTTTATGAAAATTTTATTTCAGAGAAAAAAAAAGTATAGATACTTTTTCGGTCAGTCGTCGTTTTTGCAATTTTCAAATTCAAAATTGTTTATTTTTGGAATTGATTAAGATATCGCCTTCGAATTTTTTAAATTCAATAGATAATTTTGTTCTTCTATTGGATAAATAAGAAACAAATAAAATCGGTCAGAAATACTAGGATACTTATAAAAAAAAGGACCAAGAACATGCAAAATTGAGGTGTTTAAAAATTAAAACGCAAATAACTCAAAAACTATAAGCTATAAATGCACGTCGTATTTTTTTGTAGGTTATACGAAATTTGACGGACATATAGAACCAGTGTCTGTGGTTGTTATAGGCTTTATAAGGGTTGGTTGACACGCAGTAATTTTGTGCCCACTTTTTAAAACTCCAATTTTTACGAAATTCGACACACAGATACCGGTGATCGTTATAGGCTATATGTAAGATCTCGATTGGATGTTACTCCCACTTTTTTAAAACTCTTAAATGGTAGTGAATACTTGGCATCGCCTAATAAGGGATAGCGAAACTCACCGGATAATATTTATAAAAATACGTGCCTAATATACAATGGGAGTTTCAAGAAGAGCTTTTCAATGACAAGAAGATATCGATATTTTTCATGAAGATTTTTTTAGTAGCTGATTTTTGTTAAGCTTTCCAATCTTGATAGTCTTTATTTTTTAATTTTAAATACCTACTAATTAGAATAATTTTCACACTTTTAATTTTTTTCTAGGATCTGCTGTACCCACCGATGATGAATCTATCCTTCCCAACGATTGTGAATCCAGCCATGAAGATGACAAAAGTTTTGCAGGTTCAGAGTTTATAAGCATTAAAAATTTACCTCGTTCAAATCCAAATCCAAATGAAAATGATCGAAAAAGGTAAAATTCCATAAAGAAAATATAATTTATGATTAAAATTAAAACATAGCAATTTTTCTCTAAAGTACCGATGATGAAGGCACCCACTCGGATCATGAAATGCAACACTGTAATAGTATCCAAAAACGAATTGACAAAGAAGAAGCCAAAGCAAAAAATAAACAGAAACGTGAACGTATTAAATTGGCTAAACGTTACGGTTTATTGGTATTTTGGATATTTTCAGCTGTTATATTTATGGTATTCGAGGAAAAATATCTATTGGAAAAGACTTTGGAAGTGCCACAAGAAAGAGGGAAAAGTAAGTGAATGAGAACATTTTGGGATTTTTTTTTAATTTGTATTTTTTAATGTCTTTGCTAAATTTTAGATTTTGTTTTGCATACAAAACCTACGGGAGATTTTAATTTAAAGATTTTTGGTACATTTAATGAATCATTTTATGATGCCAATGAAACAGAAAGTTATCTAACTATACAACCACAAATATCTTATAGCAATGGTTTTGAAAATGACACCAATTTTAAGGTACATTTTACAGGGAGTGTAATATTGAAATATTTTATTAATTTATTAGATATTTTTCTTTTAAAAGGACATTTTAGAACCCTGGATAATACCGTTAGTTAATGAAGAATTATTCGATTATGCTCCTGTGGTAGCACGTAATTACACTTACACTATGGTAGATGAAGTCATGTCAGAGTTGGATAGAAAAGATACCGTAATGCGTTTGAGATTATATACCAATGTTAATAAAGATATGGCCATAAAAATGATTTATAATCCTTTGATAATAAATGTGGAAACTGGAACTATTTTAGCAGCATTAATTCTATTGCTATTCTATGCTTTGCTGGTGTGGGAGGTAGGTTTATGCAAAGAAAATTTTCGCGGAGAGTTTAATTTTTATAAAAAATTTAATTTTCAGGTCTTTGAGAGAGTATTTGTTGCTATTGTTTGTTCGATTTTATCCATAGCTGTTTTGGCCTGTTTTGATGATCGTCCCAATATGGAGGAAATTGTGGAATGGATGGATATGGAATTATTAACTTTGCTCTTCTGTATGATGATTTTAGTGGGTATTTTAACGGAAACCGGTGTTTTTGATTATGTAGCTGTAGTGGCCTACGAAATCTCTCAGGGCAAAACTTGGCCCATGATTTATAGTTTATGTATTATAACATGTTTTGTATCAAGTTTTCTGGATAACATGACCACGGTTATATTAATGACACCCGTTGCTATACGTTTATGTGAAGTTATGGGCCTAGATCCAGTGCCAGTACTAATGGGTATTATTGTTCATTCGAATATAGGTGGTTCTTTAACACCTATTGGTGATCCCATTAGTATAATTATATGTTCTAACCATTTTATAGCTTCAAATGTAAGTTATTATTTGTTGCTTTAATTTCATTAAAAAATAAAATAATTAATTTATAATTTATGTTCTTTTTTCAGGGTGTTACTTTTATGAAATTCGTTGCCCACACCATTCCCGGTGTTATTTTGACCGTCTTGCAGAGTTGCATTTATTTACGTTTCATTTTCAGAGACATTCAATCATTGCGTTTAAATGAGCCCAAAGAGATCAAAGATTTAAGACGTGAAATACGTGTTTGGCAAAAGGCCGCCAATTCAATATCCTCATTTTCCAAGGATGCCGATTTAGTACGTGAAACTTTGCTCAAAAAAGTTCGCATTTTAAAACATGCTCTCAAGCGGAAATTAAGAGGTTTGGATAAGACAGATGCTTACGTGCATACACTTGAAGATTTAAAAGCTAAGGTAAGTCATATGAGTTTATGTTTACTGGTATTTGATTCTTATTTTATTTTATTTTTTTTTTAACAAAAATACCTTGTTAAATGTCATGGTTGATGATTTGTTTACACCACCCGCACCTAACTACCCAACCATATAATGATGGGTGGTATAATAACATTTAGTTATTCTTCTATTTAAATATATATTCTACATTCGAAAAGAACAAATTTTAAATTATTTATCACTTATAGAAAATCGTTTTCCATTTAGTTTTAAAAACTATTGGTATTTATATTTAGTTTTATAAATACGTAATAATTTCTAATTATTTATTCGTTAACATTTAGTTAGAAATTTTTTGTATCAATGTATTAAATGCATTGTCCTTGTTAGTATTTATTTGTTAGAAAAAATAGTCTAATATTTAATCGATTTAATGAATAATTTTGTGACCTTTGCCCTAGAAATTGCTTCCTATATGTTACTCTTTAGCCATATTCGCTGTTAATGATTTACATGAAAAGATGGTCAAACGATTTTTTGTTTTTCATTAAATATTTCTTTTTATATTTGGCTTTGTGTGTCTTTAAAAAATATTGAAATATAAAAGCGAATTAGTTTAACTTTCAATATAAAAAAATCGAAATAGTGAAGACTTTTAACCTGGCTGACAAGTCTGGACTTACAAGACTTGAAACTAATATAGAGCAAAATTTTAGCTTTAATTTAGTTCTAACCAGGATTGTTATTCAAAGTTTAAGAATATAAAAAAACTGATAAAAACTGCTTTAATGTTTCGATCTTACTCTATCATAAGTAAACTAATTGGACTTTGTACATAAATTCCTCACAATCTTTGTTGTTGCGCAGACATTCAACAACTAATTAAAGAGTAGAAAAGTTTTACTGCCAACATTTTTTAGTTTTTAAAATTTTTCTCGGTCTGTGTGCCCCTCAATCGAATACAAAATTTTTATATATGTACGAGCTGATTGACCCGGCATTGCGCGGAATTTATTGAATAATAATATAAATTAAAATTAATTTTTTTATGAAAAATTCTTTCACAGTAAAGGATGTTTTAACATGACATGGAATCCGTTTTGACATGGAATCACTGACTTTGAAATTCTTTAAAAATATAACAAACCATCATATGAATGTAAAAGTACCACAATGTCCCCTAATGAATTTTCATTAACTTGGGACTATATATCTAAATTAAAAATTATAGAAAAATCAAAAAGTACCATCAGAACAAAAAGGTACCAAAAAATCTCCTCTTATGGATTCACATT
>MINK01173148.1:0-21751 GCA_001735545.1 Phormia regina
AGAAACTACGCTTTAAAAATAAAAAATAGCAACAAAAATTCCATATAAAAAAACAACCAAAATAGTCATTATTTTTCACTCTTATTTCCGAGATATATATATATATATATATATATATATATCGGAAATACTTTCGAATCAAAGAGTGAAAAATAATGACTATTTTGGTTGTCATTATTCCTTACAAGTCATTATTCCTTACAATGAAATTAGAAACGGAATGACTAACTTATATGTACCCTTTATATCTCTAGCGTTTAATTTTTGTTGCAGTCTAATGTATATAGTTAAATACATATGCATATAAATATACACACGTATTAATAAATTATATCTATAGTATAGTTTTTAGACAAGGCTCTAGCCTATATACAAAGTACCCACTCTAGTTAATTTCATGAATGAATTATTGAATGAGTAAAGAAAAAATGCTTTTGTATCAGTACATTCCTATACTAAAGATAAATTATTTAGCGGTAATTCTTAACTTAACTCTTTCGTTTACAAAAACAATAAAAACAAGTCCACAAAACAATAAAACCTCAAACGTATTGATTTCATTTTTTTGACACTTGACGATTACACATTATTTATCATGATGTTTTATGTACATATGTATGTATATATGTATGTCTGTCGATCTGTTTTTTTAATGTAAATGTTAATTATTTTAAAGTCAGCTGACAAAATAACATTTTCGTTAAATTCCAACCACAATTGTTGTGAAAAAATGTTCATTATTACATTGATTTTTACAAAAAAAAAAAAAAAAAAAATGAAGGAAACATGTGGATAATTTCTCTTATAATACAATAATATTATTAATCATTGTTTTTGTACGTCCTTAAATGGCATTTTATTTTACACCTGGTAGTGTCTTTAGAAATTTATTTGTGCACGAACGAAAGAATAACATTTTTGTGTTTTTTTTTTTTGTTTCGCAAAGAATCCCCAACATTTAAATTAACTTTTTAAAATTGTTATATATATTCTATACATTACTATTAGACATTTTCACATTTTTGTCTACATACACAAATTTTTGCTTTTGTATTTTTTTTTTTATTTAAAAATTTACATACCTATATATGTATGTATGTATTCAGATTTATTTATGTCTCTGAAATAAATGAATGCTAATGAGATTTTTCCATTCCCAGTTGACTTGGAATATAATAATCATAATAATAAAGGTCCTGTGTGGATAATATGATGGAAAGGTTAAACATGTTGAAATATTCTTTATACATTTATCAGCAAATGTTTAAATTTTATGCAGACATACATACATACATTGTATATACATACATTCATACATAAGATAATCATGATTTAAAAATTGCCGAAATTTTAAAAATACATATATATATTTTTTCAATCTTTTACTGTGAAGGATTTATTTATTTTTTTCATAGTTTGTAACAAAATCTAGTAAAATTTTTTAAAATTTTTTTTTAAATCAATTTTAGAAATACAGGACCATAGATTTTTTCTTATTGTCATATGATTAACCTACATCACGCGGGGATCTAGTTCAAGCTTTTGGGGGGAGGAAAATGTAAAGATTTTCACAACAATTTCGTTAAATTTTATGATTTAGTAGAAATATTCCATTAAGAGTTTTCATTTTGGCGGAGGAAATTTCCCTTTTTCCTTCCCCGTGGATCCGCGTCTGACCTACATGGAACATTTTGTATATAATTCGTATGTCCTTTTTTTAATCTGCAATCCATTTTTCGATATCTCGTATATATAAAAAGATGTCAGATATTAAGCGAAATTTTTGTAAATTGGAGTTCTTATGTGGGCTCCGTTATCTTTCATTTTAATGAAATGTTTTTTTCTCTGCAGTCAGAGTGTCCTCGACGATATGCAGAATATGTAAGATATCGATATTCTCAGCTCAAATGAAAATTTACTTCAATATATCAATACCCTGAGTTTGAACTAAATAAACAATTTTCCTTTTTACTATATTTTATTTTTTTTTTCATATTTCTGGCTAGACAATAAAAATTTTGGACCAGATCCACATGCATCCGAAATTTTTTATAAACAAATAAATTAAGCAATTATTTTTCATATTGTGCTTTTGATAGAAATATGAAAAAATTAAAAAAAAAATCATAAATGTAGTATAGTTTCTTCAATCCAGATCCAGAAAAAATAAAATTGGAATATACATATTTTTTAAAATTAATTTCTACATACTTACATACATACATATACGTTTTTTACATTAGGGTATGATTTCTATTTGTATACTAATGTAAATAAGTAGCATTTTTCATTCTTAACCAAAATATATATATATTTTTTTTTTTTTGTAAACTTTTGTTTAAAACCTAACTGTTTTGTTACGCACTTTACAACTAATTCATATAATAAAAGTATCTGTTATTAAGAAAATCTTGTCAAAAGTGTGATCGGTGTAGTAACTGTGTAATAAAATCTCATTATTCAAATGTCAGTAATACTTATAAAATCCACAAATCATACACTATCACAGCAAATGTGTATAAACAAAGTAAAATAAGTTGAGTGACTATATCCGGCAATGACGAATCTAATATATCCTTAATTTTATAGAGAATTTAACAGTTTGATTTAAATTTACACATTTGTATTAAGAAATTAATTTGAAAAAAAAATCTTCTAAAAATTGTTATTTTTTCAAGTGCTTTAAACCCTTAAACGACATTAGTATACTTTCTTTTCCAGCAAAAAAAAAAAAAAAATAAATAAATAATTAAAATAAAAAAGTCATGAATTTAATATAGTTTTGTTATTGGAAGTAAGTATTTAGTGAAGCAATAGAACGGCAGAAGTTTTTTTTTAACCCATGGTTGTCATTATTTTATACTTTAAACTATGTTTTTAAATTTTTTTTTTATCAAATTAAAAGATAATAAAAATGCTTTAAAATTATAATTTTCTTAGAAATTATTACCCTTTTTTTCTCACTGAATTTTAAATTATTTTCACTTTATTGAAAGTCATTTTTAGGAACTTTCAAATAAGTTTTAAATATGCTTTTGGTTCCACTTTTGAAGTACTGAAACTGTTCTTTTTTGGAAGCTATTAATCGTTTTTGTTGGGTTATTAATAAAAGCATCCTTATAATATTCCTGTTACCTAGGGTCTACGTGTGACATTTTTTGAATCATAAAAAGTAACAAAACTTTGGCAGATTTTTGTTTGCAGTTACACATAGATAGTAAAATGTCAAAAAATTATCGTGATAAAGATTTGTCTAACATACCGTCTACACATAGACATAATATGTGAGATAACACTAATACAGTGTGTCATATTTGAGAGTAACCATTTTCTTATATTATATCTTAAACAAGGGGTAAACGTATTCTAATAAATCTTATAAGATTTCATTATTTTCACTCAGTCACAGAGTAAACATGTTCTTTTAATTTAAGAAATTTTTGAATAATTTTCAATGAAATTATAATTTTTTTTAATGAAAAATAACCTTTAAAATAAAACAATTTTACGAAAAAACATTGTCTTTAAGAACATTTTAAAATACACATGTAGACACACAAACAAACTTTTGTATATGTGTATTTTTTTGACAGTAAATCTTATAAGATAGTTGTATAGAGAAATCTTATCACAACAGTCTTATAATATTTCTTATAATACTAATGTTTTTGTCCACACATGGTATAATTCTTTAAGAGACACTCTCTGTTACATATTATGATATAAAAATCTTTTGTGGAGGCGCTTTGTAATGTTGACTGAATTTGTCAGTATTATTGCAGCGTTAAAGGAAAATTGTCAGCGCTCGAGCTCTGACAACTTTGTCCTGATTATACTTGGTAAAAGACGCCATATTGATTGTTGTTGGTACTTAATGAATGGTTTATTATGATATATGTTTCTCCTATCAATATAAACGTCAAAAAAATAATCGTGATAAAGATTTGTCTTGATCAAAATTTTTCTATTTTTTCAAGACAAATCTCAAAAATTATAGTGATTAAGATTTGTCTAACGTAGACTGAATTTGTAAATGTTATGGCAGCGTAAAAAAATTTATCAACGCTCGAACTCTGACAACTTATACTTATGAAAGATAACGCATTCCATATAAACAGAACTATTTCCATAAGCTTTCTATAAATATATAATATTTTCTTTAACTATATTTTATGAAAACAACAATTTTAAGTCCTAGCGGAACTTAAATGTTTGCCCATCAAATTGTATATACGTACGATTAATATATGGTATGGGTCTCTAAAAAGGTTGTTGATAAGAAAAGAGCAACATAAGCTAGTAGCGTTGATTCATCATTAATTTGGAAAAAGTCAACAGGCATTTAAAACGTAATGTTCGTACTTACTAATACTCCTGCATATAAATTTATGTGGCAATGGTTAGAAAATTAAGCATTTTCCATTTATGGTAATGTAAAAAAAAAAAAAACACGGCAATACAATAAATTTAATTAAATTTACACATTTAAATTTTACTCATAAAGAAGTAAGAAGAATGTTAAGGTCGGTAATCTAGCATTTCTTGAAATAATTAGTTTGTAACAAAACTTATTTCATATAATTCGGGGGGAGCACAAACCAATAGCTTAAAAACTTGTTCTGAAATATTTCAAGTCATCTTTGATACCTGGGCAAAATTGGAAAACATACGGTTTCAAGCACAATATTTTTTAAAAGCGAAAAAAAACTAAGAACTACTGCACACAAATATTATACAGAATTAAATCATTGAACTAAGAGATTGAAATATTTATTTAAAATATATTTCAATATTCCTTTAAAGCACAAAAAAATTTATTACAGTGTATTTTATGTGATTTAAATAAAGCTTTCAAATTAAAGTAAAATTTCATTAGGATAAATGAAAAATAACACCCCCCCCCCTCTCTTATCACCCACCTCCCTCTCTTTCAAAGTATATAGGGGATATGTAAATAAATATGTACTGGATTAGAAAGATGAAATCTTTTTAGTACAACAATTATAAAAACCGTCACACCACTCGGCAATTGCTTTTAATACCACTTTATTACAAATTTTGTTGATCTGACTTTTGATGGCATAATTTACGCTGCTATACGTGGCTGTGTAAGTATAACCATAATTGCCACCCTTAATTTACCACCAACCAAACAATGTTATTTTTAAAACCATTGTGTAAACACGAACCACAATATTGTTACATTTGCAACATCATCATCATCAGTATCTCCTCGTCTTGTTCTTTTTATTTCGTATAATGGATTGCAATTTTATTATAGAAGTATATTTTTATAAAGCAGTTAAGTTAAAAGGAGGAAGATAACTTGAAATAAAAACCAGGAAAAGTAAAAAGAACATAAAAGGACATGGCCATATGCACAAATAGACGACATTCATTCTTGTGCTCGTTTGCCACCCCCTTATTCATATTCGTATTTATACAGCTACTACTACTACTACTACTAGCAGTAGCAGTAGTAGTAGTCAAGTGTAATTGCCACTGTTGATTACATGTTTTATTATGAATCTGGCAGCTGCCTGCTGTCAAATGTACAACATGAATATGGCTTTGTGGCGCTATGAATTAACCCATTAAATACCTTTTTAGACAAGTGCTCTAAAATAAATTATCTAAATAACTTTCTTGAACAAAGAGGTGGAGTGGGGATTGGTTGGTATAAGGGTGAAATATATCACAATTTGAAAATTGTATTTGATATTTCATTCCGACGAAAACTTTTTGGGAAACTTAATAGAAATAAATATATATTTAGAGAACCTATATAGCAATGGAGCAAAAAAATTAAAATAAAATAAATATAGTTTTGCACATCGGTTCAAAATTAAAATAAGTTTATATTCCATTAATTTAACAAATTTTTTATAATCTGTACAGTCGAGGAAACTATATGTATGAGGACTTTTAAAGATAGCATTATGTAAGCTTTACACTTGTAACATATTACAGAATGGGTTATATTGTATTCAAATAAAATTGCTCAAAAATAATAAAATAATATTGTAAGTTATTAAATTAAAAGATAATTATAAAATAAAAAATTAAGCTACTAAGTAGATACTTAGCTTTGTAACAAAATTTAAAAAATCTTAATAATCTCTACGTAGTTATCTATCAAATAACATGTAGAAAGAAAAAATTAAATTAAAAAAAAAAATAATAAGTTATAATTATGACTTTAAATTTCTTGGAAATAAATTTTGTACAACTCTTAACTGCTTAAAACATTATTGTAAATGTATTGAAATAAAAAAATTTAAAGTATTATTTAATCTACAAAAAGAGTTTTATGGATATCAACACTGATTATAATTGTCATTGATTTAAATGATATACACATATATGCATTAAATGATAGCTAAATAATATTAACATTTTATTAAAAAATATGAAATATAAGTATATTAATTTTTCTCTTTCCTTCTGTTGACAATTAAATCTCCTTGCAATATCATGTCAGACATTCACATATATAATATAGGGTCTTAATGGAAATCTCAATAAAACAAAATTAAAAAAAAAAACACAAAAAAAACAAAACGAATATGATCATTCAATTTTTACAACATTCCTCAATGAAAACCAAATAGAAGTGATTTATTATGATAAAATTTTATCTATGTGTTTTACTTTGAGTATAAATTAGACAAATGTTTATCAATTGTCAGCGTTCGAGCTCTAACAACTTTGTCTTGATAATGCCTGGTAAAAAACACATTTTTGATTGTTGGTGGTACTTTCTACACGGTTTATTATGATGTACGTTTTACCATATAATTGACAAAGATAAAAAATTATCTGCAACATTTGACTTTTGTATTGATATAAACAAAAAATTACAATAGATCTGCCGACGCTTTGTTACTTGTTATGATAGTAAAATTTCTCATGTAGACCCTACGTTANANANATATATATATATATATATATATATATANATATATATATATATAGATATATAGATATGAATAAAAACTGACTTGTCGGTCTCACTACTTCATTTTACTAATGTTTTATCAAATTTATATGTTACAAATTCCAAAAAAAGACATACAAATCCATTAGTCGATCTGTGTAGAACTGTAATTGAAAATATTTATTTGCTTAAGATCTTTGTTGTCCAATTTATCTGTTTATTTCGGGTTTTACATGTTTTAACAAACTTATACGTATATTTAAAATGTCTTCAATCAGTACTTATTCACTTGGTATTTTGCATTTCTTTTATTTTATTAAGAAGTTTAATTGAATTCGTGGCATAGAGTCATCACATATATAATTAATTATCAGCTGAGTTACTAAAATATATAATTTGTTGATAAACTACTTTCAAAATTCCCAAGAAACCAGCACGACATTCCCGGTAAGGTGGGAAATTATAAAGGCCAAATTTTCCAGGGAATCCTCATATACGTAATAATATGTTTTATACCACTTGTTTAAAGGTGTATTCAGACTAATCAAATATTTGACCAAAATGACGTAACCACTGTATAAAACATTTACTAACCTCCACTTTAATGGGAAAAATTTTGTTTACTTATCACAAATCATAACTAACATTTTCCGAATTTTGCTTAAATAAAATTAGCAAGATAAAGAAAACTTCAAATATTTTCTTTTTAAACTAGTGGTCACGCAAATTTAGTTAAATATTTGATAAATGTGAAGAAGCGGGAATAGTAAAATTTTCCTAAAAACTATATAGACGCACCTTACAAAATTCATAGCCAATGCAGAGCAGCTTAATGATATCTGACGAATAATTCGCACAATATCATTTTACAATACAATGAGCATTTTTGCCATATTTCATTTAAATATTTATTTCATTTAAATCGGTGATTTCAATTACACGCCATAGGGTAAATTTTCAATATCTTTTTAACATATTTAGCACCATTATGATGTATCTCATCATAAGCTACAAAAGTTATTATTGAACCTTGAATAAATTGTACAAAATGTTTTAGGGAACATAATGCTATTTAATAGATATCGTCGTCAAATTATCATCGTGCGTTATAATGAATGGAATTTATGGCATTTTTTCTTTAACTTAATTTTTTAAAATTCAATTTTTAATTAATTTATTTTTGCGATAAATGACACTATTTTGCTTCTTAAATAATATAGTTTGCAATTTTTACCTTTAAAGAACACATTTTGATCTTTTAGAGAATTTAGACTAAAGTTATTTTAAAACATATTTTAATCTACTTATATCACTGAAACGAAACAAAACAACAATGCTCTTACTACTATTAAAGAGTTTTAAATAAAGAAAATATGTATAACGAATTTTGTCATTTTTAAACAAGAAGAAAAAAAAACAACATAATAATAATAATTTAAATATCAGTAGCAAAAACGGCAAACATAATAGTTGCATCTCATAAATATCAGTGGCAAAAGAACAAAAATAAATAGACGAAATAGCAACAAACTCACACGTGTGCTGCATTATCATCAATGAACAGCCAGCCAGAAAAACAACAGCAGCATCAAAAACAATAACAGGGACTACAAAAAGAATATGTATGTTTGTATGTATGTACCTGAACAACTATCAGTAGCATAAACGCCCAATGGGTGCACGTTTTGCTTGTTGAAGCACTCGTATCTAAAAGTATAAAACAACGTCCAACTAACTACATATAACACATGTCTATCTATATGTCTGTCTGTCCGTCCGTCCATTTGACTGTTTATATTTTCTAGTGTTCATAACGACTTTTATTTTATGATAAAGTGCACTTGTTGCGCAAAATTGCAAGTACCAATGTAAACAAACAAAATAAAACAACAACGAAAAATCTTAAAAATAAAACAAAGAATTTTGTTTAAATAATGAAAAAATGTACATATGTAGAATAACATTTAATATTTTGTTTCCTTTGTCCAGCACATGATATTTTCGTGCTCATGTTTTTTTTTTGTTCGTTTCTTTGGTTTTTTTTTCGGTTAATAAAACAAAGGATTGAATACGGCACGACGACATCTAAGCTTGAAAGTTAACGGCTGCATTTTTGCAAACAAATAATGCAACAAATATACAAACAACATAAGACCCAACTACAAACTAATATATTTAGCCTGATTTTAATATCAAATTGATATAATGCGTTGCAGGTTTTTGTGGTCCGATATAAAGGGATCGCTAAACATATACTTATACTATATACATATAGTTTTTCAAACGTTTTCATCTCAGACCAGAAAGTATAATAAATATTTTATATAAACTTACCATCGCCTGATATGCTCCCTTGAGAACTTCGAGAATCTTCTGAAAATACATAAATTTTCATTTATTTAATGGTTAATTCAACTAAAAAAATGATGCTGATTACAAGGCTCTAACTAAACATTTTGCTAAATTTAAAACTGTCTTAAATAACTTAAGCTATGGTGTTTTTTTTTTTACAACAACTACTTAGTAAAACGGAAAAAAAAAATTAATTAGAATTTTATTTCTTTTACATAATACACTCATATCTATCTAGATTTAATGCTGTAAGCAATATTACTTTCTAACTTGTGAAAGTTTTTCTTGGTTTTTAGTTGATAGGATGAACAATTGCTAGTAGGTACATTTAAAGATTGAACGAAATGATTGTTAGTTCGACGCCAATAACTAAACAAAAAAAAGTTAAGTACTATGACAGCGATCAGAATGTGTTGAATGTTATAATTTGTAATGCCAGCATAGTAGATAGAAAAGAATTCAGGAAAACACACTGATCTATAAACTAAGTATATTACCCTGTAGTTCTGAAGATCAACAAGAAAAAAATAGAATTTTCTAAATTATTATATTTCATAAAGTATTATTTTGAGTTTGATAAGAACATCTCTTATGCCTAGTTCAGACCGGCGCGAAATCTTGTAATTTCATTCCGAAAATACGAATGAAATCTAAACTGTTCATACTGACATATTTGACATTTCATGACTAGCTGATAATATTCATTTGTACCAATTGGTCGTGCTTTTTGGTTATTTTAGCTTGGAAAGTTATTTTTAATTTAAATTCATTATTTGTTCTTTTACCACAATTTTGATTAAAAACTTAATAATTTTTTTATTGTAAATGTGAAAAAAGCTATCAGCTGTTTTTGTTTACATCCCCATCTTGAAAGATGTTGTACGCAGTTGCAAAGACAAAGTATTTTTTCAACCATATACAGAGTTGCACGAAAATGGGCAATGTATTTCAATGTAATTTCGCTGAAACTATATAAAATTATTAAGTAATTTCGGGGAAAGTAAATAATTTCGCGTCGATCTGAATGCCATATTAGAACATTTGACATCGTTATATATTTATTATTACCCTGTTCACAACCTACGTAGTTATTGTGTTATTTCTTAAAGTTTTATATAATGAAAAATAATACAATTTGAGTTTAAATATTATAATTAAGAACAAACTTATATATACCGTTTACACTTGTGGTGAAGGGTATAAAAATCAAAATATTAAATTATTTTCTTTTTATGAATAAATTTGGAGAAAATTTTTACTAGATGAAAGACAACCAGTTTAAAACTAATCACTTGACAGATTCTCAGAACTAATCACCGGTCCCAGTATCGGAACATTATATTAGAGGAATCTGTCTCCTTTAATGGGGTTATTATTGGAAGTAGCTAATTAGCACCTTGGGACAGGTCACATTAATTTTTAAATTTTTCTTTATTATTATATTTTTAATTATGTTAATTTTATAACGAGCTTCATCCGGTGCGCTTCGCTACCTCTTAGAGAGTTTTAAAAAAGTGGGCGTAGCATCAAATCAAGGTATTACATATCCACCTCCGGCACTGTGTGTCAAATTTTGTGAAAACAAACTTAAACTTCATTTTTAAAATATATTTTAGGATATTTCGTTAAAATGGGTAAAGCGGACAGGTTCAGTGTTGATTAATATAATAAAAAATTTATAAAATTTCCTTAATTATTAACTTAATTTTTTTATTATTTAACTTTTTTATGAGATTTATTTTTGTTTTAAAATATTTCGTTAAAGTAGGTGTCAGCACACCCATGTTCATCTAACCATATGTTATGTTTTATAGTCTAGCCACTGATTGTTATTGGGCACAAGTTGCTGAACTAACATTAACTCTCAATTGTTAAATAGTGTGTGTATTTGTGTTCACTGGTTCACAATTGGAAATTTGGTGACGAGTTAGGTGTCATTTGATACTCAATTAACACTGAGGGACCGGTCCACAACTGCAATTGCCACAAATTTCTCTCAGGGAAGATAAACTTTGGCATAAATACATTTTATTTTATCAGAGTACCAAATATTCATATGGATAGGTGCACATCTGGCAGGGAAACTAAAATATGCAATCGCATGTTTTTTCTTGGATGTTGAATGAGTGCATATTTTACACTTAACAGCATATTTTTGAATTTTATAACATATTTTGTTAACTTTGGTGAATGTCTAACACTTTTAGACCATGTTTTGACATTTTAAGAATAATATTTTCTTAATCTAAAAACTTTTAAACAAAATAATTTATAAGAATTTTCATAATAATGTTACAATCAGGAAAACCAAAATATGCTCTAAAAAGTAGTGAAAGATATGTTCTAAAAAATTATTTGAAAAAGCAACAAAAAAAAAATAACAATAATTTTAACACAAAAATTCATTTTTTCAAGAAAAAAATGTTTTTACAATATTATCTGTTCTTATTCTTGTAAATTGAAGGGCTAATAAGTCCTCTATATTAAAAAAATGGCTGTAATAATGATCAATTAAATAGATCTAATAACCACTTTATGATTTGTTACTATAAATCAAAATCTTTAGATTTTTTTTTTAATTTTCTCAACTAAAAAAAACTTTAAAATTTTCAAAATATGATCTTAAAATCACGATATGCAAAAATATGCCCTTAAGGCACATATGTGCAAAAATATGCCTTCATGGCTTATATATGCAAAAATAAACATTTACAAATCGATGCCAAAATGATTTATTTATTCTGAAATGGATAAATATTTTATCGGTGGTTTGATTGGACGAACCGAAAAGAATATGCAATTGCATATTTGTGGCTTCCCTGCTTATAATGGTATTTTAAATTTTAATTGAAAAATGTTTTATTTTAAACAACATACAACAAAATAACTTAAATAATTTACATTATGAATTGGGTAAATATTTCAACAAGTATTATGCCAACTTACAACCCCTATTGAACTTTGAAATATACTTAAGGGTAGCTGATGAAATATTTATTAAATGTTTTGACACTAGTAGAGTGCAAGTACAAGTGTACTTGACTTAATATATTGATTAGATTCTTATAATCGTTTATAGTTACACGTTAAACCTCCACAAATACTTTTAAGCTAAGAAAAACATTTCTTAAAAGTTTTTTGCTTTTGTTTTTTTCTTCTTCTCTTTTTTTTATGAAACGAACACTGTTCTAAATTGTTGCTGTAATAACAATGATGTGTTTGTTAAGGAAAATATTTAAACGAAAAAAGAATATTACCTGCATTATTGTGATTTTCATTCATGACTGTTATCCATTCGACTGCTGCTGCAGTTTGAGACATAAAGTTTGTAGGCACCTGTGCTGTTGAACCAGTCGATGTATTTGTAGGAATCGTATTGCCATTGCTTGTCATGCAATAATCATCTAATTTGTGAACTTTAAAAGAAAGAACAAAAAAAAAAAAAGAAAAAGAGGAAAAATAAAGTGTTGAAGTAGTAAGTTATTATGTATAATGAAATCAAAATTTTGTTTTACTTTCTAAGCATTTATCTAAAACTAAAATGATTAAATCCCTTCAAACATACAAATAAGGCTAAAACGACTTTAAAAATATTAATAATTTGATCATATTTAACGAACGATATTTTTGAATTTTTGTATTTTATTTATGTTTTTTTTTTATATATAAAACCAAAAGCCCGAAAGTATTTTTATATTTCAAAAAAAAAAAAAAAAAAAAAAAAAAAAAAATAAGAAGAAGAAGAAAAATATTAAATGTTTACCTTTGGATTTGACATTGTAAGCTAGATTCTGCTCCGACTGCAGTTGAGTTAGTTGTGTGTGACTGTTGTCGCTTGAGCTATTTTGTATTAAATTAGAATCTAAATGTTGCTGTATATGGTGGTGATGAGGTTGTGTATGCTGACCAGCATTGCTGCTGTTGTTATTATTATTATTATTGTTGCTAATGTTATTATTGCTGTGCTGATGATTGTTGCTGTTGTGATGCTGTCGATGGAGATGATGCATGTGATTGTGATGATGATGGTGTGTCCCAACCGTGCTGCCATGATGAGTCAAGGCTGATGGTAGCGAACTAATACCATGATTAAGATGAGATCTTTGCATTTCCATGCTGAGCATATCTTGTCCAGCCTTACCTGTAATTAATGAAAATAATTAATAAACTATACATCATTATGTATATATGTATTTTATATTAATCCTAACATTTATAGAAAATTTTAAGTAAATTGATGGAATTTTTCCCAAAATTTTTTGTTTTGCAAAAATATCTATATCTAGGATTAAATATACCTTTTGAAACATTTACATATGTATGTAAATGTAAATTTGTATATGTAAGGGTTTAGAGTTCACAGTTTTGTTAAGAGAACAGGATGGCAAATACAATACAATACAATTATTATATTAATTTATTCCCCGCTTCTTTTATAATTTACGGTAGAAAATGATGATTATTTTCCGTTAAATATTCAAGTATGTATTGTATTGTTCTTAGAAGTAGGGGAGAAATATTTCCTTTTTCTTTTTTTGTTTTTTTTTTTTTTTTTTTTTTTTTTTTTTTTGTATATTTTTTAGTAGAAAATTGTAATAATGTCAGTTGGTCATTGTGGCGCAAAATATTCATATGGCGGTGGTTCACCTCACCTGCTGTTGATTGATGGTAATTGACCTTTACGCTGTTAATGTAATTCTCTTAATGCATACACTTACACAAACAAGCATTTATATATTTTCATAAAATGCAACAACTTGCTGAAGAAAAACAAAAAAAAAAAAAAAAAAACATTATGAGGAAACAGAATAAAAATGCATGTGTTTAAGTGACTTTAAAATTCACACACATGTACAGGTGTTTGTTTGTGCATTAGTTACTACTATTACAAAAATAATAATAACAACATTATCAACCACCTGTTTATATGTATGTAGGTTTATTTTTTTATTATTATTTTTTATTTATTTTTTTTTTTTTGGGCCTTATGGTTGAATTATCTTTCTAGCCAACAAACTGTCTGTTAAAAAAAAACGGCTGATGAAAATAGTGATAGTCGCATTAATAGTATTTGGTCTTGCAACACTGTCTCTCTTGCTGTCTAATTCATATGTATGTGTGTATGTTTGGTTTTATTATCAATTTGTTGTTTTTTTTATACTTAAATACCGACAAGTGTTATTAAAGGATTAATCTCAGATTAACAAGTTCAATACTAAAGGGCCATTGAGGAAAAACAATTTACGTAATCCATTAAATACACACACGGACACACACAGATGCATAGATAAATAATAGGGGTTTAAACAATAATTTCCATGTGTAAATAACTTTGAATATTAAAATTTTGAATAAAAAAAAAAAATTACATTCAAATAGAGAAAACAAACAAATACAAAAATGAAAAATTTTAAAATATAATTGTATTCATATTTAACTTATTTAAAATCCTTAAGATAAATAAGAGAATATAAAACATATTAATTTATGAATTGTGCAAATTTAAACATTTGAATTTATTATTATTATTATTATTTATTTATTCAAATATTATTACAATTAAAATTATAATAAATCTTAATAATAAAAGCACTAGCAGCATAGGCTATTGGCTTAACATTTGAATTTATTTATCCCTAAATATATGTTAAGAATGCAAAAAAGAAATTTATAAATTTACCTTAAGTTTCTAATAAAATTGTTCAGTTTCTGACAGGGAAAGTTAAAATTTTATATGGACAAAAATGCTACCAACAACTTACACAATACCCTACAAAATATTAACAAATTGAGACGAATTTGTTTAAGGTATTTAACATGTATCCGGTTAACATAACAACCACCAATTTTAACTTTTTTTTTTTAATAAATTTAATACATTTTTTTCATTTGTTTGTTTTTTCCCATAGATAAATATAATTTAAAATCACTTTTAGCTACATATGTATATTTGACCCATTGTGTTTTTACTCACCCCCTAAAAATACATATTAAATATATTTTGACATTATTTAAAAAATTTGTTTTAATATCTTTCCCATAACATGGGAAAATGTTGAAAAAAAAAATATATATATACCAAAACATTAATAAACAAAAAACCTATCAGCAAAATTAAGTCCTGTTATAAATATAAAATCTTATTAATTTTTTTTAATTGAATATTAAATATTTTAAGTAATTTAAATTTATGGAAAATATTAAAATATATATAACAAAAAAAAAATACACTCATATAATCATAATGAACCAAATAGTCCATTTGCAATGTCAAGTACCACTTGCAATGCATTAATCTATTTTAAAATTTTCGACAACAACCACTTCCTTCCTCTGTGGTTTATAGCATTTCCACTGCTTACGTACATACAGTATATAACAAAAGTATTATGATTGTAAATAAATATTTATTTTGTTTGTTTTTTTTTTTATAATAATAGAGATAATACATATATATATGTACTAGTCACAAGTATATGTATTTCGCATTTAATAAAAACTTTAATAATATAATCATTTTAAAATATAAATAATTTGCATTTCCTACATTTTATAAGGCCAAACAATATTATGCTGTAAGAATTAAAAATCGATTTTTAGAATTTAAAAACAATTTTCTTCTGTCTAAAACAAATAATCTACTACCCAGCAAAAAAAAAACTAAAAATGTGCTGAAAAAGTCATGAACTAAACATTATGTTGCCATTGAAAGGAAGTAGTACCTAGTGGTGAAAAAGAGCTTCAGAAGTTCTTTTTTTAAACCATGGTTGTCGTTGGTATAATGCTCTTTTGAAATACTTTTCTTAAAACCATACATATATTTTTTTTAACAAAAATTCTACAGCGGAATCTTATTAAGATCTTAAAAATTCTTTAAAATGTATAAAATTTTAATTTTCTTAAAAATTATTAAACTTTTTTTAATTTATTTTCACTTTTCTAGAAGTAATTATTAAGAACTTTAAAAAAAAGTTTAAAAAGTGCATTTTGCTCCACTTTTGAAGTAATGAAAATGTTTCTTTTTGGAAACTCTTGATCGTTTTTGTTTTTCTGTGTATATAAGTGTCATTTTGTGTGAAAATTACAAAAAAAATCAATTGAAAATAAATCGATATTTGAATTAAAAAATATATTCGGGAATGAAATAATTTGTGTACACTTTAAGAAAATAAAAGAAAACCTGTCTAGAATCATGACTATTAGTATGATATTGAAACTTAGTTACATGTTTTCGAAAAACATTAAAAGTTCGGCAAAAATATAATATAATAAAAATAAGGTAGTAAACCGTAAATATTTTAAATAAAAACTGGATAATATACTTGAACTCCCCATTCAGGAATGATAAATTCAGTACAATTGTACTTTCTTAGTACAATTCACTCTCCAAAAGTACTCCAGTGATTTATTATGTACCATTAAATTTATTCTTTCTAATAAATATTTAAATCGATTGGTATTATTGGATTGTGAATTACAATCCCGTCGGAGACTCTGATTTAATTCACTACACGGGCTAATAATCTACGTTACTCTGCTCGATTATTTATTTTTTTTATAATATAATTTACAGTTGTATTGAATATGAAAAAAAAAAATTAAACATAAAATATTTTATTGGCAAACTATTATTGTGAGTAACTGTACATGGTTTAAATGTTTTGTCACTACGAATGTTCAACATCAATAATTCAACACACGTAGTAAATTTTCAGTAAAATACTTATGTATATGTATGTGAAATGTGTGTATGTGTTATTAGTCAATTACACTGGTCGGCAAAAAATTAGTTGGACTTGCTGGAATTTCATGTGCTAAACACGAAATTGTTTTTAGGTTTATATTTAACTATAACACAAGTCAAAAATGTTTCAGTTTATCATCTTTATCTCAAAGCTATATTTCCACTTTATACAAGTTAAAACCAAGATTGATGTATTAATTTTGAAGATATATTCATGGATTTTATTCTTAGTATTACCAGCTCTAAGATAAAGTAGATAAACTAAAACATTTTCGATGTTTTATTTATTTTTTTTTAAGAAAAAAATTTCTAAAAATAATTTAAATTTAGCATTAAAAAATGTGTGTTTTTTTTTTGTTTAATTGTATCGTTTATATAAAAACTGCAATATTATCGATTAATTGGCTTTTTTAAGGCGAAATATAAGACACGAATTTAATAAGAATTATTACCTGATGGTAAAAAAAATTGAAATCAAATTTGAGTTTAGTATATCAAAATCCATATATTGTCGACCAGTGTTATGAACCCTTTTCATATATTTTTTTAATTAAACAAGTTGAAGAAGGGAATTTTTTTTGGCAATTAAAAATTTAAAATTTTAGCAAAGATTTTGTATAAACATTTATAAAAGAAAAAAATTTATTAGAGAAAAACTTAATAATGTAATATTTTTAAAAAATTGGAATTTTATTATTTTATTCAATAATGAAAGAAAACGCTTTAAAACTAAACAAGAATTAATTCATCCTTGGATCCCCGACTACTTATGTACATTAGGATGGCCCCATAATAAAAAGTAAAAATATTTCCTGCTTAAAAGGAAATTTACTTCATAAGACATCGTTTCTCAAAATGCCGATCCTGACATTATCCTTTCGTGAGCCAGATCAAAATGAAAATAAGTAAATTTTTCAAGGTTTTCAGATTTTCCTTTGATATTTCTAACAAAGGAACAACATGAAAATTTCATAAGAAATTTAGATATTTGAATTCTAAATTACACATAAATATTTAAAAAAAAAAAATAGCTAAAATAATACAATAAAATCTTCTAGTTATTATACTGAAATGTTTTTTTTTTTTTTTTTTTTTTTTTTTTTTTTCCAATGTTTTTTTTTTTTTTTTTTTTTTGATTTTTAATTTTCGAACTTGCTCGAATTTCTTTAGAATTTTTCGAAACATAATTTAAATCATATACAAATATTTCTATATGGAAAGAATTTACATGATTTGAACATCAAAATACGCATATTTTTCTAAGCTTTTAAATGATATCAACAATGAAATCAATTAAGTTTAAGTGAAATATCCACAAAAAGTGTCTTTGTTTTCTAATTGTTACATGAAGAGAGTGATTTGTTATTTTAAATCAAAAGAAAACTCTCTCTCTCTCTCTCTGTATTACTTAAATAAATACCCTTATTACTCTAAATTTAGCGAGTATTTCATTTAAAATTAAAATACTCATTTAACAGCTTAGCGTATTTTGATGTTAAATTCATATAAATCCTTCTCATATAGAAACTAAGATGAATTTTGATATCGATATATGAGTTAAATTTAAAATTAAATTCACTGTCTGGTTAATCGTAAAATGTTTTGAATACTGATAGGTTCAAAGAGAGGATATACAAATCGATTGGTCGATTCCGGGTACACTGAACAGGTATAATCGTCGGCCCAGCAGATTTGGTTTTGGTGTCGCAGATCTGTCAAATTTTGTTTATGTTTTATTGTTGACATTAAGAAACAAAAAAAAAATAATAATAATATTATATATGTTGCAATGTATTTCAGTCAATTGTTTCTGACACTTCAATTACATAAGAGACAATAAGTTGGGTTGTTGTATTTTTTGACTCGGCGATTATACCTCTTTAATGTGCCCTGGGTCGATCTTTATAGAACTGAAATTAAACATTTCTATTTTATTAAGATCTTTATTTTGAATTTTTACGTTTTTTTTTATGTTCATGTTGTGTATGTGAAAAGAGCCTACAAATGGTTTAGAATATTGAAATAAAAATTTAACAAACAACAATAACTGTTATCTATAATCGGACCTTGTCCATTTTTGCCCGTAACTTTGAAAAACAATCCTAATATAAGATAAATATTTGAAACAAATTTCGTTTTCCTAAGTTGTTCCGTTTGAGCATTATCCTACTTTCAACAGACAGATAGACAGACAGACAGAATGACAAAATCAATATAAAAATTATAAAAAATATAAAGTTTATTTTAAAAGTTCACATCATGAACGATCATAAGTAGAACCGAAATATTTCAGAGAGTAACAAAAATACTTTTCTCTCTCTCTCTCTCTCTCCCTTAGTGTATGTGGGTCGCCCTAATGTACATTAATTTGAATTATTTTCCTGTAGGGAGCACTTTTTGTGCAAATAAAAAAAACAAATATCGTTGCAGGATAATTTCAGATACATATGTATTTAATTTAACGACTGTACATTCTGATTAATCAATTATGTAAAAAAAATAATAACAAAACTATAAACATATTAATTTTATATTAATAATTATATTTTTTTGCTGCGTTGCTGTGATTACGATGCACCTCAGTTTGTTTTTGAAGACTCATAGACACATATTATTAATTTGATAAAAACAGCTGTAATATAAATTAAATCAAAATTATAATAAACTACAACTGTTTTTTGTTTGTTTTCAATTATAAAACATATTTAACATTCACCTAATAGTTTTAGTTGTTTCAAATATATTAAGTTTCTAAATTAAAAATAATTCTTTCATACAAAAATTGTTGCGTTTTGTTTGAAATATTCATTATTATATGGTGCAATATTTAGACGTGAATAGGGAGATATTGTGTTGTTATTAAAGACCATATGTTGTCATATACTTACATACATACATAGTATGTAAATATGTTTATTACAATATATAACAACAAATAATGCAACAGTTTGATTCAGCTAACACGAAATGCTAGAGTGTTCACCCTCCATTTAAACAACGATGAGGGTCTGTCTATCTGGCTGACTGGCTGGCTAGCTAGCTGACTTGTCCATAAGAATTTTTATATTGCTGTATATTTGACTAAGACTTGATGACAATAGTGAAAATACCAAAACATTAAAAGTTGTGGCATTCTCACCGTACATATGTATGTATGTATATGCTTAATTACTCTGTGTGCATATTGTATGTGAAATATGTATATTTTCAACCACCAACCACTTTATATACAAACAACCCTAAATTTAGGCTATTTCCCGCTTTTCCGTAACGTGCATCGTTAATTTAAATACATTTGCATCATATTTTCATGCATATGAAAAGGTATTTGTTATAATACACGTATGTATATATGATGCATAGTTGGTTTTAGAATATAAAACTTACTCGGTAAATATGTGACCGACCCAACAAAGTTCACTCAAAATTTACAAACATCATAAATAAAAAAAAATATATATATATATATATATTGTCCGGTAGTTGTTCACTCATTCATTCATACACCCATAAACCCTATTAATAAATTAATATAAAAAATATAACGTATTTAACGAATGTTTGTTTACTAAAATATTCTTGTATCTACTTTTTTTTCTCATTGCAGTAAGAGTAAACGTTAATAAAAAAAAAAAAACTACCACCAATTGAAAAAAAAACAAGGTAACAGGTTAAAATAGATACCGCCAAAAAAAACATACGTTTTATAAAAATGTTCCCTTCGGCGGCAGGTTTCTATTTATTATTTTTTTTTTAGCTGTTGCGTTTTTAAATTCCTATATATTTAGTACTTAAACATTCCTTAAAAAAATATATATAAATTTAATTTATTAATTCTAAAAGTAGGGTGTTTTATTTTGCGCCATACATTTTAAGAAGAAGCAATGAATACTTGCAATGTGTCCTGGTAAGCTATTAAGATGAATTGCAATATAAAGAATTTACACAGATTTGAAATTATGTAAGAATGTGGGACAGAAATTATAATTAGAATCTAAATCTAACTTTAAGAACAATTGATATTATTCTGTTTTATGTAACTATATAATATTGTAATAGATGAAAACATTATAATCATTAAAAACATAATATAATTGGAATTATAGAAATAATCAAAGTTAATATATTTAAGATATTAATATAAATATTAAAAATAAAATTAAAAAAAAAAAAATATCTTTAGAAATTAGGCTCATAAATGGTGGGTACTTAAAGCTTCTATATAAGGTACAGATAAGCGAAATATATGTATTTTCATTATAATATTGTTTAACTGGCTTAGGTAGTGACCAAAACAACAACAACAATATAGAATGGCTGTTAAACTGCATATTTGTTATTGTCTTTTAATGCCAAATAAAATAAAAACTAATAAACATTAAAAAACAATTTTAAAACACCCAAAATATTACAAATTATACAAAAAATAGCTACACAAAAATCACTGAATTAAATATAAACAGGCGTTCACTAACATTTTCTTAGGGAAATTTACATACAAAATGTTAGTAAACCTTTATCAAACATACATTATTTTTTTTTTTTTGTCATACGGCTGAAATCGGTTAAAAATTTAATTTTCAAATATATATAATCAAACCACTTTTTCATAGGATAAAGTTCATTGTCTAATACATTTCAAGATATATAAATATTGCTTTTAAGGAATTTCATCATTGGTCTGAAAGTTTATATATATCGAAACTTAAACGCGAAAG
>MINK01173149.1:0-14866 GCA_001735545.1 Phormia regina
TTAAATTTAAATTAAATATGTCTGTTAGTATAATAAAAAAGAAATTTTTAAAATTATAAAATATCTAAGATTTGAATAATTATAAAGATATTTTTCAATTGACCTTTGCATTTTTTTCACTTAAATTTCATACCTATTAACAAAATTTTATTTTAAATTAATATTTCTTGTGAAAAATTACTTAAGGTATAAAAACTACTATGTAGTTCTGCAATTAATCATTTAGTTATGTAACGAATAATGTTGAAGAGAATTAGTTTAAGGTAAAGATAGTTTGGGCAGAAGCTTTAAAATGGTGTTCAATTCGGTAAACACAATTTTCGTTAAGTTAACCCTAAGCAAATATTTGTGCCTAATACAGTAACGAACTGCTCTCTCAGTATCAACTGATTACCAATTGACACCAAACTTGTCACCGAAATTCAAATTAAGAACCAGTTGACACAAAAACTGACACTATAAGGGCGCAATTAGCAACTCGCACAGAATACCAAATTATTCAAATAAAAATAACATTAATTTAATAAAAATAAGCCCCTGCAGCCTGTTCCATGGGGCTTATTAGCCACCTCCAATGGCAACCCCATTTAAAAGTAACAGGTTCCTCTCATATAAAATTCCAAAACTGGAAGCGATCACTAGCCCTGAGAATTTTGAAACAGTTCTATTTACTCTAGGGTGATTTAAAATATAAACCCGGTTCCTATCCTTTTATTGTTGACTTATTAAACTGTAAAAGATATTGAATTAAATTTTCGGTTCTGCAAAAGATATTGATTTTAATTTTTCTATATAACGATGAATTATGTCAGCTAAACGATGTAATTTAGATGAGAAAAATCTAGTATATATTTTTCTGATTTTTTAAATTAAAGCAAAAAGTGTGTATTTTTTTTTTTTTTTTTTTTTTTTTTTTTTTTGATTATTTTTAATTAAAGCAAAAAGTTTTTTTTTTTTTTTTTTTGAAAAACGATAAATATTTTATCTGTAATAAAATCTTTGTTATTAAAGATATCTTAATGAAATTTTCGACGAATATAGACTTTGTCATATAAAATTAGAAAGTGAAAAAACTCTAAGATATTTGTAACAGTAATCCCACAATTCCCCCAAAAAAAATGGAGAAAATCCCAAACATTAATTTTTTTCACATTTTCGACTATAAAATCCACATTTTTCCAACATCAAATAGGTTTCAATTGAAAATTTTTAACAATATGTCAGAAGCACCCAATTTTGAGCCCCTATAGCTCCGCCTATGAGGGGCCTGTTTGTCCTCCCTTACAATTTGAACATTGAACTCCTCTGCTACGCCTAAGTATATAGAAGTAACAGATTTATTTCCAAAAAAAATCTTTTCTGCCCCACTGTGCATTGGTCATATAGAACAATTACTAGGAAGGCAATACAAAGAAGTCATGAACGCTGAATGGAATCCTGGTAGTGGAAAAAAATAGTTTCTTCATGCTGTAAAGCTCACATAAAATAAAAAGGTTTTTGAGAGAAAATACCCTCATTTCAGGTCAAGAAAAGTGTCACAAAAAGTAAAATGCTTTGAATCTTTACCAGAAAAGTTGAATATAGCTGTAAGTTGTATAAAGTATTTAACATACAAATATACGTGAATGAGTAACTTTGGAAAATATTTTTTCCTTTCCCAAGAAAATACAAGGTATCCATACTTTTTTGATCTATTCCTTTACCTAGAATGGAATGGTAACAACTAAATTGTTGGTGTTTGTACCAAAATAAGCAAATCTAATAAATTGTCTGTAATTGAAAAATATAGGGCTCCACTAAATTATAATTTAAAAGATAATAAAAGTCCAACATTAAATGAATTGGAATTTAAAAATAAGTTAACTTACTCGAGCAAAACCGTGACGGAAAGTTAATTTTTAATCAGAAAATGATTTGGAAAAAAATCCGATACTTATTTCCTTAAAAACCAACAGAAACTAAGTTATTCTTTTATATTTAGAACTTGAGCACAGCAGTCATTAATAGAAATATCATTTTAGTTTCTATAAGTAGATTTGCATGCACGGTTTTTTTCGTGCGTATGCCTTTATATCAAAAAGTTCATATTAAAATTATCTTCAATTCTTTCTTATATTACATTGAAAAGTAATATAAAACATTTATAAATTGAATTATAAAGATATTAAGTCTGCTTTAATAAATTAAGATCCATTTCATTAAAATAAATGCATAAATTTTAATATTATTCACAAATTCGTCAAAATACTTATTATTTAGAAAAAAATCTATACTCTTACTTGTTTTACCTGAAAATACAATTAAATATTTCCAACTAAAAACTGCTTTACATAAATATAACTCAACTAAATCACATTTCCTCTATAGATATTATATCAAGGAAGCACAATTATATAATATATATCTTCTAATTCCATTTTAACACTAATTGTCATTTTTGATTTTTTTTAAATTGAAGTCAATTTCTGTTTTTTTGTAAGTGAGCATGTGTCTTAAGTTTTTTGATTATTTCATAGACAATTTCCCTATTAAATATATTAAAGGAAATGAAATAAAATAGACAATGCATGATTTTATACCAAAACTAAACTAGACATCTAACAGTTGTTGCCAATTTCCCTAAAGATGTTTGAATCTTTTTATTTTTATAAGAAGAAAACCTAAACAAAATAAAATAAATGAAAAAAAAGTCAAATGTTATTTGACCTTTTTGAAAATGTTTGGCACACAAAAATAAAAGAGGAACTACTACTAAAACTGACAAATAAAAGGCAAAAAAAAAATAAATAAATATATTGGATAAAACTCTATAAATGGCAATAACAAGAGCAACATCAACTAAATAATAAATACTTAAAATAAGCAAAATTTTTATTTATTTAATTTTTTTTTGGCAACTCAATTGCTATTTTAGCCGTAAAGAAAACGTGATTTTTTGCGTTTGTATTATTTTTGTTGCTATTGCTGTCAAGCATTGAACCAACCAGACTTAAAGGTGTACTTTAGTATTTTAAATATCAATTTTCGTTTAAATAATTTACAAGCAAATAATTAAATATTTCATTAAATTGACATTAGAAGTTTTATGCCGAAAAGTTTAAAAATAGAGAATAGAACTAAAAAAAAAATAAATATAAAAAAATAAGTGATTTCATGTCTAAAGATAATGTTGACTAAAATAAAATTAATTTTTTTTTGTTGTTGTTGTTCTAAACCTAAACAAAGAAAACATGAGGAAGTTAATTTTAGGGGTTTTTAGGTGGTTAGTGTGAATAATTGTAAATTATCCACAAAAGGGTAAAAAAAATAATAATTATTATTAAAAATATTAAATTCTATAAATAGTTTTTTTTTTTAACTTTATATATGTGTTTGTGTATGTGTGTGTTTAAATAGTATAAAAAAAATAAATCTTACCTTAATATTAATTTTTTTTCTTTCAAAGTTGTTTGACACTGTGTAATTTGAATAAATAGATAAAGCTCTTACTTGCACACCCAGTTATAGCTGTAGGTAATTGATGTTTCTTTTTTAAGATTTCGTTTTTTTTTTATTTTATTTAATTTTTATTCTATAAATTCTTTAGTTATTTAATACTTATTTTGTTTTTGGTTTTGTAATTTATTGATTTAATTTAAGCGACTTTTTGTTAGCAATATTCAACAGATTGTTTGATTTGTATCTAATATGGTTTCGATTACTGTTTGTTTAAATAGATTTATGAATTAATAAAATAAAATATATATTTGCTATAAATCTTATACTTTAGAAAAAAAAACATAAAACATCCAAGATCACGTTTTTTCTTACAAAATCATAAATAATATTTAAACAAACAAAAAACAGCAGCTTGTGTGTACAAATATAATAACAGTTTGTAATTTCATATTTTATTATGTAAATTTTTGTTAAACGTTTTAATGTTTTTTTTTTAATTTTTTGCAACAATTCGTTTTTCTTTTGACACCTTTTCCCTTAACAAGTTGTTGATGAGAAATGTTTTTTTTTTCAGATTTGTTTATTTTCAAACACAGGCACACATCAAATGAATAAAAAAATACAATGTGTGATGTGACAATATTTTATTACCGCACGAGTTTATGCAAAATTTTTTAAAAAATTGTAAATTCTTTGCCGAAATTTTATTTTTAAACTCTAAAAGCTTGAGCTTCAAAAAAAAAAAAAAAAAAAAAAATTTTTTGAGCTGGTTTGTCTGGTGCACCTAACTTAATAAAAAAAAAAAGAAATAAAAAACTAAACATCTATTAATGCAAAAAAATGTACTTAGTACTGATATTCTATTATGGAAGTACCAGCTAGCTGCATTATACGAGAAGACACCAAGGAAAACTTGTTAGCATTTACAATTGACAATAACAACAGCAACGTCAAAGAATATTTACAACATTAAATATTAATTATAACAATATATCAAATATTTATTTTATTTTTATAATAAATTTTAAATATTTTTAATGTGATTTTTGTAGCACTTTCTTTTCTATATATATATATATTTCTTTTTAGCTATAATTTTTATATTTATTATTAAGATAAAATATTTTATTACTTATTTAATTTATTTATTTTTTATGAACATTTAAAGTTTATAATGAATTTTCCGTTAAACACAACCGCTTTAAGCAAAGTTCAAATCAGAACTAAAATTCCCAAAGCTTTGAAATTTATTATTATGAAAAACTTCTTTAACATCTTCTCTAAACTTAACAAGTAAACTGAAAAACAAAAATACATCTCAATAGCAGCGTATACAATATAATATACAAATAAAAATATAAATACTACACACAAGAAAACATCTCATCATCGTAAAGTAAACAATGACTACTACAATAACAAAAAAAAATGTATAAAAATAAATAAACATTATACTGCAACAATTGCTACTTATTTTTGCAATGGAAGAGAGTTAAAAATATTTTTAACAAAATACTTTAAATACTCTTTACAAAAATGTACAAATTTTAATATTAAAATTAATTAATTAATTTTTTTCAAACTTTATTTACTTTAATTTAGATGTTTAGTTAAATTTTTAATAAAAACCCATTAACATAAATATTATTTTAAAATTAATTACTACGTACTGTTACATACGTATTTACTCTCTGCATTATGTTGATCAAATGTTTCTCAACAATGTTGTTATACATTTGTAGTAGTGGGTGCTAATGTTTGTTGTTTAAGTCTTTTGTTTTATTAAACAACAAAATATTTACCGTAAACTATAAACAAGATAAGCACATGTATGTATAATACAAACATTATGTACTGTTTTCACAGTTTTGAAGAGAGAGAGAGAAAATGTAAGAGATGAATTTCAATTATTATTCAAAAATACTAATTTCATTAATATTTACATGAAAATTGATATTTTTAAATAAATGTAATTTTTTTTTAGATTATTATAAGATTTTTAGATTATTATAAAATTTTGTTGTTGTATACATAAAAAAAATATATTACTAAAAATAAAAATTGAAATTTGAAGGAATTAATTTTTAATTTCTTTGAGTATTTTTTTTTTTTAAATTTTAATAAGTTTTTGTCCGTTTACAGGGAAGAAATATTTTCGAAAAAGTCTTATTTCAATTTTTAATTAGAATTTTCATTCAAAATTTATTTTAATATATTTTTTAATAATTAATGAGAAATTAAATTTATATCTATAATTAAACAAAATACTAATAATCAAAGTATTTTCACAAATTAAATTAAAATTTTGACTATAAAAATTCAATTTCCAAAACGTATTTTATGGTTATTTTATAAATTGAACTTTAACCTATTAAAATATATATATAGTTATTTTTTTTAAATTATTATTTATTTAAATTTATATTTGACACAATAAGAAAATTAACTGAAAGTCGTAAAAATGTTTTATTTTTAATAAATAATAATAAAAAAATATGTTGAACAATTAAAAAATAAACTTAAATATTTAAATATTCGTTTAATAGGCCATGTTTTTGCTGTTTATATTAAATTAAAAGTCTGCACAAAAGAACCAATTATAAAAAATTCATATTCAATTACATTTCATAATTAAAATCCTACGATATATCAAACATAAGAGCTATTAAAATTACAATTATTTTTCTTAATATATCAATTAAAAAATTAATTAAATATAATTAATATTTAGTGGTAATTTGATTATAAATTATTAATCAAGTATTTATTTTTAAACTCTGATAAATCTTTTGAAAATATTTTTCTCTGTGTGAAAATAACTAAAAACTTTCGAAATTTTTAATTAACAATTTCATTGAAAATATCCATAAAATAATAATTACAGTGTAAAGTTGTATTTATTTTAAAAACTACACCGAAAAAATTAAGAATGAGAAATTGCTTATATTAATCCATTTTTAACTGGTTTTGCTTCAATCACCAAAATGATAATATTATTGATAATATTATTGATTTATTTTTATTTCTTTTTACATAGACATAATGCGCTGAAAATGGTTGACAATTGTGTTGAATTATTTTTTATAGACAAATTTTACATTTTCCTTTATATTTTTTAAAGATTTTTTTAATTTAAATTGTTCAAAAAATAATAATAATAATAATTTTAAACCAATTAGAAATTTTATTATATTAATAAATAATATAATTAAATTCAAATACAAAGTTACTTAATATTTTCATTAAAAAATAATTTGAAATATTTTTACTGTGTAAAAATTATGAAAAAAATATTAAATTAAAAATTTATTTATATACAATGCCCACTGTCTACAATGTTGCTAATAAATTCCACTTATGCTCAGATACATGTTGCTTATATACATTTCAAAAACAACATTGTTTTCTCAACAACTAAGAGTGGGTGTTTAAAGATGTCACTTCTGTTTACGAGACTTTTGTTGTCAAATGAAACAAAAAGTAAAAACAAGAAGTTGTTTCATTATTAAAGAATTTCTATAAATGTTCTGTTGTTGGAATAAAAAAAAGAAACCGGAAAGATTTGAATTGATTAGAAACATATATGTACTAATATTAATCTTTGTTATACTACATATATATATGAATATTTGTTACTAACTTAGTTTAATTATATTTGAACAATTAAATGTCATAAATAAGAAAATAATATTAATAATAATATAAATGCGACGAAAATATCATAAAATGTTGTATAAAATATTATATTAAATCCAGAATTTTGAAACTTCTCTTAACACAAAGCTAAATAATAAATATTAAATAATGCAAATACCTTTTTTAATATTTATTTGAAAAATAATAATAAAACAAAAAATAGATTTACTGTTATTTGTGCTTTGGATTTCTAATATATTTCAAAGACAAATATGCACATTTAAAATAACTAGAATCCCCCGAGATAAATTTACAGCCTAAAACAAATAATTATGATGATTTTTTTTCTTGAAGATGCTATTCTAATGGGTGATTAGAAAAATCAAAGCAAAATAAAATCTTCATAAAAATTAGAATTTTATTAAGAAGTAGGTGTTGTTTGACATACAACAATAATATCAATAGAAGCAATAATAAAGCAAAAACAACAAGTTTAAAAACAAGTCATAAACATGAAAGAGACCTCAACTCATAAAACACTTTGATAATTGTGCATGTGCATTAGGGTAGTATTAGGTGAAGAGAAAAAAAATATAAAAATTATTATAATAAAAATTTAACTGCAAATCATAAGAAATTAAAAATTTTTAATACCATAATTATTAATATTTTTTTAGCTGATTTCATGACTCACCCTAATATTCATACCAAATGTTTATAAAACAACTAGCAATATAAGTAGAAGATGTAGATTGAATTAACTAAAAAAAAAACCGGCAAAATTAATATAATATTTGCGCTTTAACCACCAAAAAGAAAAAAAATCATGTATGGATTTCCCACGTTCTAAACTTTAATGTAACACTAGACATGTTACAAAAAGAAGAAGAAAAAAACAAGAAAGAAGAATTTATTTTAAACAGCTTCTTATAACACAAAATGACATAGACATACTGACACACTGAAAAAAGTATTTTTAATGAAAGCGGTATATTAGATGAAATTCATTAATTTTTTTTTTAAGAATTGATTACATTAATGTACGAATTCATAGTTCCAATGATAAGATTTACTAAAATTCAATGAAAAAAATGTACACTATTATTAATATTACATTGAAACCAGTATTTAAATTGCTTTCTTAATAAGTTAAGTTAAGTTAATTTGTTAATTGATTTAATGTTTTAGTACGTTGAATTCGTTTATTCAATTTACTAATACATTGTCTTAATTAAGATGAATCATTACACAATGAATAAACTTATTGAATCAATGAAATATTTCATTAAATTACGTTAAAATAAATACTTTCTAACGGGAAATAATGTAAAAAAATACAGTTTGTCTTTATATCTCAACAAGAAATGATAAAAAAATAAAAGTCATTCAGTATTGTGTTAAGAACGAAAATTATAAAAAAGTATAAATATAAATTTATTCTCCCAGGAAAAGTCGAGCAGACTGACGAGATTTGGACGCTACAACTGCTGATCGTCATGATATTATTGTATTATATTTTTGACATTTTTTTTAAATAACATAAAAACCAAAAATATAAAACAAATATTTTCAATGTATGATTTAAAACTTTATCAATGAACTTTTACATTGAATATTAATGTCTGGCAATGCATTGTTTTAATTAACCTTTTATAGGGTCAATAATAGTGCACAAATTCATTGAAATATTTTTATTGCATTTATGTAACTTTTTGGTTCAGTGTACCAGAGAACATTACATCACAAAAATTAAAAACAAATTTATAAATAATTATTCATATGTAAGTATGTTTGCTATTTGTAACACATTCACACATACATATGTTGGTATGTATTTGTATTAAATATCTTTGAGATTACAAAAAATAAAAAAATTAAAAAAAAATATTTAGTTTAATTTTATACGAAATCATTAATGTTTGGCAATATATTTCATGAACAGTATTTAACACTTTTAACATTTTCAATTTGAATTGAAGATCCATTTTGTTAAATGTGAAAATTAGCTTTGCAATATAATTGACCTTGTTATGCCTGTTATTGTATTAAATAGTGAATTTATGGTCAATTACACAGATTCACATACTCCAACATTTGTCAATTGTTTTTTTATTTTTTTATTATTATTTTTTTTTATTGGCTTCTTAAGGACTTATATGGCAATAACTATATGTCAGCATACATACATATACACATATTTTATAGTTTTTTTCTTCTTTTGAAAACTACACTTATAACTAATAGACTGTAGTTAGGAGAGAGAAAAAAAAACTGACAACATATTGGGTTTGGCTTTAAAGCAGTTGTTCGTTGTTTTTACCAAAATTGTTTTAATGTTTTTTCTCGTGTCTAACAAATATTTATTTAAATTCTAATATTATATTCTGATTAGATAATTCAAGAATTAAACGCATTTTTGTTTAAAATTTATTAAACATAATAATGTCAGCCAATAAGTTGAGATAAAGAAATTTTGATTTGTATTTTTTTATCACAGACTATTTAGGCATATCGCAGATTTTTATAATATTTTATCAAAGTAACTCAAAAATTTCGCATTAATTTTAAAATTAATTCCTGCACTAATTTTAAATTTATTTTGTTAACGAAAGAAAATTACTTATTAGTTACATTTAAATTATTAAAATTTCTAAAACGTATATAATACAAAATTATTATCATTATTATTATTCCAATTACTTTTTTTATTGTATCAATTATTCAATTGATGTAAATAAGTTTTTTTTTACAAAAACTAGAGAGAAAAAAGTAAAAATCACCTTCAATTACGAAATTGCTTATATTAATTAATTAATTTTTTTATTGATTTTGATCCAATCATCAACATGATAATATTAATAGTTACTCATTCATTTCATTATACATTTTTCTTAAATAGACATAATGAGCTAAAAATTTTTGAAAACTGACTTAAATTTATATCAATTTATTAAAAATAAAACTTTAAACCAATAGAATATTTAATTATTTTAAATAATAATATAATTAATTTCCAATACAAAATAGAAAAAATATTTCCCGAAAACTTTCCATTAAATTATTAATTAGAATTTTGTAGCCACATCAAATACTTTTATAATTAAAAGAATTTCTCAAAACCATAGTATTATAACAAATTAAACTCTAATTTTAAATAAAAAAATTCTAAAATTTAATTTCAATTGCATACAATACATATTCAATTATTTTAGTAATTGAAATACAACCTATGAAAAAACTTTATATTCAATTATTGAAATTATCACTTATTTTTATTTATATTTGATTAATTTATTAATTGATACAATTAAAAAATCATTGAAAGCCGATACAATGTTTTATTAAAAAAAGACGTAATTGAAAAAGTTTTTAACTTTGATAAATTGATTAATAGACCATATTTTTTTCTGTGTAAATTAAAACTTGAAACTAAAATTTTCTATGTAATATTCACAAAATATTTTTCTATGTAAAATTTGAATAGAATTTGTTACAACACTTTTAAATTCAAAATACTGATTAATTGTTTAAGTGAAATTTTGTCATTATGTTTCTATTTATATTTGATGATTTTATGAATTGATACAAAATTCAAAAAGTACCATTAGAAGAACCATAAATTACCACAAAATACTCTCTAATGAATTGGTATTCACTTTGGATCACATATTCTTAATTTCATGTTTATAAGTTCATAATTATAGAAAATTCAAAAGGTAATATCAGAAGAACAATAAAGTTCCACAAAAGTCCCTTCTAAAGAATTCTCATTCATTTTGGACCACAAATCACGAAAAGTACCACAAAGTTCTCTCTCATGGATTTTCATTCACTTGAGCCCACATATCCATACTTTCATGTTTCTATGTTAAATATTAATGAAATAAAAAAATACCTTTAAAATTCCATTAAGATTCTCATTAACTAAGAACCACATTTCCGTAACTTCATGTTAATTACTATAGAAAATTCAAAAAGTACCATTAGAAGAACGAAAAAGTATCACTTGTGAATTCTTGCCAATATCGGATCATGCGTATTTAATTTCATGTTTCTAGTGTTAAATATTACAGAAAATGTAAAAAGTACCAATAGCAGAAGAAAAAAGTATCACAAAGTCCATACTCTGGAATTCTTACTCATCACAAATTCCACTCTTGTGAATTTTTAAAGAACCGAATTTATATTTCTGATTTTTTTGAGTTGAAGTTATGAATAAGACAAATATTTTATCTGTATGTTGATTTGTTTCAATGATACATAGGGTGCCAAAAAAGTACCAAAATACAGTTTTTACCCCTGTCCGGATATTTTTTAAATTATAACTATTCAACTTTTTTGTACCTTTATTAGTCTGCGAGTTATAAAGTTACCAATTTTACCCTTTTTACCCCTTAAACATTCTAATTTCCAAAAATCACGTCTTATTCCAAATTTCGTCTCCCTACTTTCAGCCGTATGGCGCCTGCCTGGGTGCTATATTGAAAGACTCATTTTGGGTAAGTTGAACCTAACGTTCAACTTACCCAAAGAAAGATGTGGTTACATAGTGTAGTAAGTCGACATCTGGGTCGAAAGACCTGTTTGCCGGTACCACAGCAGTGTTTTTCTGTGTCGCTATATACTTCATCAGCATTCGTGGTGTTTTATCCATTTTGTTTTCGTTGAAACTTTAACAGGGCTTTATAGAAAAATTAAGAATTAATTACAGTAAAACTTGAAAAAGTTTGATATGAATATTATTTAAACGAAATACTTACTTGGAATTTTACTTCCCAAAAAAATAAAAAACGTCAAAACAAGAAACATATTTTTTGTAAGGCATGTACCTGAAATCTCTATCAAAATAACGACTTTACCCATGCGGTTTTCAATTACTTTCAACGTTATATTGATTACCTGTGAGATTCACTTTGTAATCTTTATTTCGTTAATGGAAGCTTTCGCAAAAATCTTCTCAAATTAATTTAAATTCCAAATTAAGGTGTTGCCAGCAGCGTTCAATAAATTTAAAAATCGTTATTTAAAACAAATATATCTATAAATCTATGCCAAACCAATCTTCTACGCCCGACTAGTTTTTGGTTTCTTTCATTACAAAATTTACTAAAATTAATTTAAAATTCTCTTAAGTAACTTAAAGAAGAAAAAAAACATTCTAAAAAGACGAGTATACACACAAACATAATACTTAATGTTCAAAAGATTGACAAGTTTGGGGAGTTTTCCAAAAAACACACTTACAAAGAATAATGTTTATCTATCTATATATCAAAGCAAAATGATGTGTAAGTAATGATTGAATGACATTTAGATTATTGAGGTAAATACTTTCAAACTACATTTGTATTAAATAGAAAAAAATAATACTTATATGCTGGCAAATTTTGCATACATATACATATATAAAAAATATATGTAAGTGAAAAATTCATAGTAATAAATATAAAATATTACATATACAAATAAAATGAATTGCTAGCATATTAATACATACATATGTATGTATGTATACCCTCATTTACACGAATATATCGAAATAATTAAAATGATTAAGATATTTTTAATGTATGAAGTTAAATTTATTATAAAGGTGTTTTTGATCCAAATTTGAAAAAAAAAAAATCATTTAAATATTATTTAAGATTTCAAAATAATCTTTGATTTATTTATAAATAAACTTCAATAATCATTTGATTTCGTTTAATTTTTTAAACATAATTTTTATATATTAAAAATAAATCATCAAAAAGGTGTCAGTCTTGAAATCATTCACAAAAATTTATTTGACTTAAATACGGGCTGCTAAAGAAATTAAAAGTAGATCACGGCATTTTATTAAATACTAAAGATGAATATGCGAATTTTATGTTTAAAATATTGATTTTTTTCATTTTTATTTAATAACCCAAAATACATAATAATAGTATATGATGTATTTTCAAGTCCAATTGAAAAATTATGATGAGTATTTAGGCTCAACTAAAAATAAATTAAATGATGACTTTGCTATTACTTTGAAAAATTGAAAGTATAATTGTTCAAGGTTAACAATTTGCTTTAAAATGGTTAAAATTAATTAAATAATAATTGATGTTAAATTCTAGACCTTCTAAGTTTTGTATACTCGAAAAGCAAAAAAATAATAATACTTGCAAGCAGAAGTAGGCCTAGAATTCTATGTTACCATTATTTGATTTATGTGCATTAGGGAGGCCCCTAAATGAAAAGTATCATTGTTAGAATCTCAAATGAAAATTTAAGTCACTCTAAGACAGGCGCTTCATGAAAAATATAAACTAAATCTTAAATTTTAAGGAAATAGTGGAAAAAATGATTCTATTTTCTTCCCCCTTCTTGAGTTAGATCCGCACCTGCTCTAAAACATCGTTACGCAAAATTTTAGTCCTGACATTATCCTTTCGTGAACTAGAACCATATAAAAATAATTAATTTTTTCGGGTTTTTCAAATTTTTTCATATTTCTACCAAAAGAACCATTAGAAAATTTGATATCACAAGAAAGCACTTTGTCGGGGTTCACACAGCAGTTATTCTTGCCGCAATTCTGACTTTGTAGACGAGAGAGCTAAAGAGAATATAAAAGTTTAGTATTCTCTTCTCCTTTCTCTCCTATAAACTTAGAATTGCGGCAAAAAAATTACTGTGTGTGAACCCGGGCTTTGAGACGTGCATTTAAAGATATAACAAAAATTTAGAACCAGGTCCATATAAGTCCAAAATTTTTAAATGTTTCACAAAAAATTTAGAAATTAGAATTTTTAACATATAAACATTAGAAACATTGGGACCAAAATAATACAATATAATCCTCTAGAAGTTATACCGTAAAACTTAATTTCAATCATATACAAATGTTTATTTTTCTAAGCTTTTTATTGATATATAATACTTTATATGTCTATTAACAAACAGCGGAATAAATTTAATTTAACTGAAATACTCACAACAATTGTGCTAAGAAGTGTCTTTATTTACTATATCTTACATACAGAGAGTAATTTGTTACTGTAAAACACAAAAACAAAATCGCTCTCTGTGATGCTAAATTCAAACAAATCCTTTCTATATAGAGACATTTGTATATGATTAAAATTATGTTTTGAACCAGGTCCTAATTTTTTATTATATCTTTAAATGCTCGCCCTAAAGTCCCTTCTTGCGATACCTTTGGCAGAAATATGAAAAAGTCCGAAAACTCCTAAACAGGACCTATTTCCATTTTGATTTAGCTCACGAAAGGATAATGTTAGGACCAACATTTTAAGAAACGATATCTTAGAATGAAGTTAATTTTCATTTGAGCTGGGATCACCTTATTTTTTCTTCATACAAACGGGGGCAACCTAATGTAAATATTTATGTGAGTATAAATATCAAGCTATTGATACTATGCTATTAAGTTGTAAACAACATTAGGGCCAAATATGGTTTACATTAATTTTCTTTTGTTGAATCTTTTGTTCATCTTTTAACTTTTATTAATAAAGTTGTTAACAATGTTTGTGTAAGTGGATGAATGTAATAAGTGACTTGTCTAAGAAGTTACNTTTTTCTTTGAATTGGTAATAACAACACTTTTAATTTTGGGGGCCACCATAATCTTCATACTATTTTTGACTGTACATATTTTTTTTCTATCGTCCATATTTAAACTATCCCTATAACTCTTTCGAAAATCTATATAAATTATATGTTTCTTCTTTAATTCGTTATTAATCTTATCATGTTCATATTTTTTTATTGCATCTTATCACAAAATTTAGAAAAT
>MINK01173150.1:1945-17606 GCA_001735545.1 Phormia regina
TTTTTTTTACGATTTCTGACTTTACATATGAGTGAATATAGAGTCATATAGACGAACATTAAAATTGCAAAATTTTATTTGAATGTTGAATGAATGCATGAATATTACCACATATTTGGCTAATTGATATTGCCAATGAATATACATACATACATTTGTTTGTATGTATGACAATGGTGTGCATAAACATTGTTTTGCCAAATATATATATATTAAAGTTGTAATATACGATATAGTTATATATATATATATATAGTGAAATATATATATTATATAAAGATATATAGTAAATATAATATCTCATTGATAACCAAAACATTTTTTACTAAAATGAGAATAAATTTGTGTGTTATGTTAAAAGAAATTATACTAAGATTTTTTTCTTTTTTTAAATGAAGAGACTTTTCTGTAGGGTTTATTATTCTTTAGTTAGGAGAGAGTTGGAAATGACATCACCTTTCATTGAGCTTGACGTAAACTCTTGTTTTTGTAGTTTGCTTCTTGAAATTTTTAGTTTGTTTTCTGGTAATAATTTATGTTTTGTTTGCATTGACAATAATAGTGATAATCTTTGAATTGTTTTTGTTTAGTCAAAACATGTTTATTAAAAAAAATCTATTTCTGAAATTATTGTACTTATGTGATTTTGGCTAGGCTTAGATTTAGCGGGAAGGCATTTATAGTATAATTTAAATTTATTGCTATTGTGCTTGTTGAAAAAGAAATATTTACTCAGTCGGGTTTTTTCTTTAAAAACATAAATCATACATATTTGTAAATATAAATAAGTACAACTTATTTGTTAAGAAACATATCAGCGGAATGATAATATAGGAAGATATTTGAGGAAATTGTTTTTGGACAGTTTTTAATAGAACATGTCTGTAAGTCTCGATTTTCTTTAATCAATTTTTACTTTCCATTTCTATGAGAAGACTGTAAATTCCCTGCTAATTTTATAAAGAAAATCTATAGTTAAAACAGAAAAAGAAGGACTATACCTGTGTTTAATAAGACAACGGAAAATTTGTCTCGTCAAAATGTATGGAAAACAACAAAATAATTTCAAATTTATTTGTTGTTTTCCATACATTTTTACAAGTCAATTTTTTCGTTTGTCTTATAAAAACTAGGGATTAACTTTAGAAAAATATAACTTTATTAAAAAAGTTTTTAAGAAAGTAAAATTTAAAAATACGCTATCGAAGCATTTCAATAAAAATGTTTAAGAAGGGGAAAAAAGCAAAAAATATGCAGGTTTATATGCATTTTTAAGAAAAATATATAAAAAATATGCACTGACAAATCAATGAGATTTTAAGTAGAATATCTAATTCGGATAGATAACAACATAATATAGTTTTTAAATGCTCCAAAAAACTTGCTTGTACTGAAAATCCGCCCTCTATTTACAAGCGAATATTTTATTATTATTTGATTTGGTCACATCTATATACCCAACATCAACTTTTTAAAATATGTCCTTGTTTGGGAAATGGGCGTAAAGACGTACATGCAGTACGACCATTTTTGGTTCCCTAGTTTACATTGGTCCTTCAAATATTTCTACAAAATTTGAAGTAGGCAGATCACGTCCATTTTTAGTTTCCGAGTTTATATTGATCCTTGAACAGACAGATGGCCATAGCTAGATTACTCAACTTTGTCTTTATAAATACGAAAATTTTTTAAATAAATTTTAGAAAATACTGTGAAACGATATTGGGCTTTATATTAGGCTAAGCAAAATCTTTTATACTCTTTACATATCGTAACGACAAATAAAATTTTCGCCTTAAAGTATGCTCCCATTACAATGCTTAATATACATGTTTGTGTGTGTATTAAAATTATCATATTTTGATCTATAACTCGTTTGTTTATGAACGAATTTGGTTAATTAAAAAACCGAATTCTGATAAAAATATTTATGACTGATTTATATAAAAATATAAATCTTAACAAGAAAAAACTTTAAAATGAATTTTAGTCGATATCTCAGTTCTTTTTTATTTTTCATTTTTAGGAAATAAAAAATCCCAAAACTTCTTTGTAAAAACAAAGTCCCTACAGAAACAGAGTCTTTAGAAACTCGAAAATCATGTTTAAAATTCGGTGTTTTATGCCTATCACCGTCATTTATAATTCAATAACAAACATTTCAAAAGAATTTCTGATCGTTTGATATGTATATTATATATGTCAGTTATCGGTGGGCTTCATAAACGCTATTTCAACAGACACATGATCAACTTTTTTGGTTTCGGAAGAAAATTGTGAAAATTACTAATGTAATGACAAACCCTTTCGAAAATTTTACTATGGAAAATCAGCAAGATCGGTTCATAAATGGAGGATATATACTTAAAATGTAGGGCTTAAGCCCGGTTTTTAGGATTATGAATGCTCGCGATATCGTTTTTATAAAGAAGTTTCGGATATTTTTTTGAGTTTTGTGCTAAAAAAAAAAAAAAAAAAAAAAAAAAAAAAAATAAATTGGTTCAATAAAAACTGATATATCGGCGAAAAAGATTTTTGATAATTTTAAGCCCTTGTTTAAGCTACAGATTTAATTTTGAGTTAATTAATCATAAATATTTCTTTTTTATCAAATTTCAATTTTTTTAAAATATGGTTGTCCAATTTTTTTAAAACCTTATTACTCAGGAGTCCGAAAATTTTATACTATCAAAATGCAAAGAAGCTTTCTGGAAAAGGTGTTTTATATATAAATGCAAAAATAAAGCATTTTTTACTTGTACAGATTCTTATAATAGATTCGAATAAAAGAGTAGTCAAAATAATGTTAGTATTCTAGGGTTAATTAACAGAGTTATGGGTCAAAAACTAAAAAAATCTTTTAGTAATATAAATACGTATATAAACATTCATTTTAAGCATTGTAGCGACTTGGTATGATTGGTTAATTTTTTTTCGTATTGAAAACTTTTTAGTTTGTAAAAAAATGTATGAAAGCATACTTTAAGGCGAAAATTTTAATATTTGTCGATAAGATGACGAAGGTTTGGTTAAGTTATAAGGGTCGCCCGCTATAGCGAGTGAACTCGGAGGCCNNTCGGAGGCCATAAGGACCATTGTGATGCACTAATATGACGAAGGTTATAAAAGATTCGTCTCAGCCGAATATAGTCTTGTTCTAATTTTTTTTATTATAATTGGTTTACAACTGTCTGCGTCCAAAGGTTGGTCCCAATGTGAAATCATAAAAATTTCAAAAAGAAAAATGGAAGAAAAATGTTTAAATTTAATTATTAATATTTTTGTAAGCTTTTGAAACTTAAATAATAAATAAAAACCTATGGTGCTGAAATTTTACACTCTATTAGTGACAAATTTTGTCAGTTTAGATCTGTTTAGAAACTTATTAGGAATTAAATTCAGTTTAGGCCTGGTTATAAATAATGCTTCTTGTACTTAATTGGATTTCAGATGATTTTAGAAATTATAGACCAAATAAATAACTTTTATATCTGATCACCTTTCTATAAAAATAATATTGTTTTAGTTTTAAACAATATTATTTTTATAAACCATTTATTAAATATAAAAAATTCATACATTAAAGAAATATTTGTGCTCATATTTTAACCCCCACTAAATAAGATTTACATAGTTACACTCAATTAATATCAAATGTTCAAACTGAAATATTTATAGCCTAAAGCAAAATATCTGTTAAGATTTATTTAAAAAAAAAAAAAAACACTTTGAAAGATATGTTCGTTATTTTTTTCTACTCAACTTTCATTGTGTCACTGTCATTAACAATTGTTTTTTTTTTCTACTTACATTAAATTTTAAAATAATAAAGAGCAAAGATAAATAAATAATATTGCAAGCAACAAATATTATTTTGTATTTATTAAATGTACCTTTGATAGTATTTTTTCTCTACTAGATATTTGTGGGGGGGTTTGAAGAGAAGATGTGTGTGGAGACAATGAAAATTGAAATTTACCTTGAACTTGACAGTGAATTTTTAAGTTTCTTATATTAAAAAAAAAATAATAATAATAATTTGATTTAAAGAAAAATTAATCCTTTTTTTATTATTTTAAATCATTAAATTTTCCATTTTTTAATGTAACTATTATTATTAAAATAGATTGTTATCAAATAAATGATTATTCAATAAATAATTATGTTTGCTTTCTAAATGTATTTTTAATTGTTTTTTTATTTAAAATATTTGTTTTAATTATTACTAGAATTTTTTTCTGTTGTTTAAATTTTATTGTTATCTTTCTAAAAAATGTTAATTAGAGTATAATAGGCCAGAATATTTAAAGTAATGTTTTAATGTTATTGTTCTTTTTAATGATTTAAATTAAAAATGTTCATAATTTTTGTTTATACAAAAAAATTAAAAATTTGTATTTTTAATTTATAAAATGTATTACAATTGTGTAATTTATAATTTGTATTTTAATCATAAATTATGATTTTAATTGAACACAATTTAGAAGTTAAACATGCAATATATGAAAGATTTTGTATTTATGTGTGAATTTTTAAATATAGTAAAAAATTTTACGTGGGTGGTTTCGGAATAGCTATTGGCTTAATGTTTTTAATTAATTTCTTACAAATGTTTAATTTTAGTTTAGTGTAGTTGAGTATTTAAAAAAATAATCGGACTCTCACTTTAAAATATATCACTCAATCGCTTCCTGAGTCAATTTAATCAAGTCCATAAGTCTGTCCGTCTGGATGCCTGCTCATGTAAATCTTGTAAACAAAGTAAATTTTTAAATACCTATTAAAATTAGTTATGATCTGTCTATTATATTATAAATAATAAAGCAAATAATTTAATGAAACTTGACACAGAAAAGTTAAACATAATTATAAATCTGTGTACAAATGTTCATAAAGATCAGTCCACAATTGATCATAGCTACCCTACATATAAAAATTTCTGCTGAAATCAATTAAATGTGTATAATTCCTAAAGTCTAATGTTAGTATCAATTTAATTTTCGACACAAATAAGTTTTATATTTAGTATTATATTAGTATTAATACATTATTTTGTATAGTTTATTTTATACTTAATATAAAAAATAAATCCACAAGTGCTCAAAAGTCGAATTAAAGTCCTCTTCTTGAATTCTTATGTTCATACATTATTGTATAGGATATCATGTGATCTGTCTTTACCGAATATATATTTCTTAATTGTTTCAATTTATATTTGATTAATATATGTATATTGAAACTAGATTTTATACGCTTCAGCAACTTACCTACAAAATAATAAAAATTTCGCCTTAAAATATGCATTTATTTTTTGATGTTTATAAGTCATAATTTCTTTACAAACAATAGAATACGAAAACAATGAGATTTGGCTCTAAATCCGGCTATGCCAAATGTTTTATATCATTCACCATTTTACCGACAAATAAAATTTTAAGCCTTAAAGTATACTTTATAATTTCGTGTTTATAAATCTACATTACAATGCTTAATATACACCTATACCACCATAGGTGTTTGGAGTATTATGTGTTTGTGCAAATATTGTAATTCAGAGAAAAAGACTTCCTACACCTTAAGGTATACAGTTCGACTCAGAAGCTTGTGCGCAAAGTGAAATTGGGTACATATGATTTTTGTTGTACAAGGAGAAGCCTATTGACTTTGGTTATGATCGGCCCATTATTTCATCTAGCTCCCTATAAATGTTCTCACGGAATAGAGTTTTAACACTCCGATCGGTTCATAATTGACAATAGCTCTCATATGAGAACCAATTTCGGGAATCATGTGTATCTAAGTATCGACGTAATATTCTGTATTAGTATTTTTTATTTTTCACTTAATACCTTTTTTCGATTTCGGTGCACATAGGCAATGGTGTAAGGTATCATATTTTTTTGTTTTAGACCCATAACAGTGTTGATCATATACTAATTTGGTTATTTCAAAAAACCAAATGAGTTTTGTCCGATATCACAGTTAAACCGGTATATTTAAATTTTTTTAGAACAAAAATTCAGAAAACATTTCCAAATCTTCTTTGTAAAAACGAAGTCGTAGCTTAAGCAGGAGTCAGAGACTCGAAATCCTGGTTTTAACACAGTTTTTTTTTATCATATCTGTGCTATTTATAAATCCATCTTTCTAAATTTCAATAATAAAATTCTCGAAAGGATTTCCGATTATTTTAAATACATATTATATATGTCAGTTATCAGTAAGCTGTATAAACTCCATTTCAACAGACCCACGTCAATGATTGCTTACAAGGCTCCAAAAAAAATCAACTTTTTTGATCACCGACGTATAACTGGAAATGGGTCATTATTTTTCATCTCACAAATGGTCATGGGTCCCATATATAATTTTTCCCCCTTGATGTATAATTATATATTTCTAACTTGTTTTCTTTTATTAATAAATTAATCAAGTTAACGAAAAAAGTATTTTTTTTTATATGTTGAAATTCATAGAAATTTTAAATTTATGAATTAAAATAAACGGAAAAATGTAATCAATTAACAAATATATATGAAAATAATTCATTCAATTAAAAACTTGTTCAATTATGCACATCTCACCAAAATATGTATAAAAAAATAAAAAAAAAAAAATCCAATTAATAAATTAATTAAATCAATCATTTAGATGATTGAATGAATTAAACATGTGTATAGGAAATAAAATCATATTCAAATTTATATTTTATTTTTACTTTAATGTATTAACTACTTTTTTTATACAAATTTAACCAACTGTGTTAATTGATAGAAAGACGGTAATAATTTTTTTCTGTGTAAAAATGAATTTATAGTTTGTAAAATATAGTGAAATTGGTTTTATAAACGTTTAATAATTATTAAAAGAGGTTAACTTTTTCTGAAGAGATTTTATGAGAGACTAAAGGCAACATTTTTTGAAAAATATATTTTTAACTTCAAAAAAAGGCCATTCAAATACCCACCTTTAATAACACAATCCTTATATATAAACGTTATTAGTTAATCATTATTTTAGATATTTCAAACAATAAAATAAATTATGACAATAAATTTATTTACATAAATATTTATCTTGTTTTAATAGTCACTGTAACAAATCGTTCTCAAACTTTAACAATTAATTAACAAATTCTAAAATATTTATTTTTGAACTTTTATACAACAGGTTAAAATTTAATTTATGTACGCATGTTGAATGAAGTCCACCAAAAATTAATGACAAACTAGAATTACATTTTAGAAAAAAAAAAAAAAAATGAAATTTAAAAAATATAAATACATAATTTAAATAGAAAAACTAATAATGTCTTGCGCATTTAAGAAAAACTGGTTTGCAAAAATATTTAATTAAATTTTAAAACTCAATGCCACTGTTTTAGTTAAAGAAACTTTTTGTTAATACTTTTTTTCAAAGCCGATATGTTGTATTTTTAATACATAAACGTAACAAAAAATTCAACAAAATACTGTTAATTAAGTTTTATTTCTAATTCTTTAATAATATGTTAAAAAGATCAATTTAAATTTTATTGAATACCCTACAGTAGTATTCTATATTCAAGGCTTTTTTTGATCAATCTGCGACATTTTTAAGTTATGTTTATTAGTTTATTGATGTCTCTATAAATCATTTTATTAAATATTAGAAATATATTTAAATGAAATGCAGCACGTGCCATATAATAACTGTATTTTTAATTTTGTTAATATATATTTTGAAATATTTATTTAAAAAAAAACTATTTTTAGAGTTTAAAAAATGTTTATATTTTATATTTTTTATATTTTTATAAAATTGCGCAAAATATGGGACGTTTATGATTTTTAATTATTTAGTTATATATATTTTTAATTTGTATAACTAATGTTGTGGCAATAATTTGATGATGAAAAATAAAAATAGATTAGTGGACTTTGTGGCTGAAACAACAAATGTTTTGAAAAAATGTGTATAAAAAAAGTGTTAATTTCCCAGTATTTTTCATACAAAATTTGAACGTTTGATAACAAAATTAATTTTACTAAATAAAGACCTTAAAGTATTTAAATACTTTGGGATAGAATTATAGAGCTTTTAAAGTATTCGACCTCAAATTCAATATTATACATAATAGGCTAGATTATGTACAAATTTTTTATTCATTTTCTTTCAAATGTGACAACATCCGTCGGTGTGTCCGTTGAAATACATATCGAACTATTGGTAATTATTTTAATAGTTTTGTTAGTGAAATTCAGTAAAATCGGTTTATAAATGGTGGAGATATGTTAAAACAAAACTTTTTAAACACGGTTTACGAGTTTCTAAAGCCTTTGTTTATGCTACGGATTTCGTTTTTACCAAAAAGGTTAGGTAAATGTTCTGAATTTATTTTCTGAAAAACTGAAATAAATTGAATAAATAAAAACCGAGATAGCAGGCAAAATGGTTTTATAATTTTTACTTTGTAATGTAAATAAATAAATGTAAAAGTATAAAACATATTTTATAGCGAACATTTTTATTTGTGGTTAGATGGTGAAGGGTATAATCGAAGAGTATAATCGAATCGATCAATTCAATTTTATTGATAATTAAAAGTTGATTCTAGAAAAAACTGAAGAATTTGTCATATGATATCAAATAATGGGAGCGAAGCATCGTTACAAAATATTATTTATTTATTTACCTGAAGTTCTTCCAAAAAATTAAATATTTTCACCAATTCATAAGAATTACAAAATGCATATTTTAAACTTCTTTGGAAGTACTTAATAATTACTTAAAAAAAAGTGAAAATAGACAAATTTTTTGTTAGGAAAAAAGTGCAACCAGTTTAATTTTAAACATAGCGATTTATCGCGAGAGATAGACTTAATTTGAAGTTAAATAGGGTAGAAGGAGGAGCATTCGACATAAGGGCACATTCTAAATATTTCTCCATGGGTATTTTCTGTGATAATTTTAATCAATATTGGAATTGAGCAAAGATTTATTTCTATATTATAAAACTCATAGGAAAGTACAAGTATTTGCGACATACACAGATCTTCATCATTAAATACTAGTTCTCCAACCCTATACCATGACTCCAGCACCACCATGTTTAACAGTCGACTGAATGTGTTTTTCTTGCAAAGCCTTCCCCTTCTTTCTTCATCCCAAAACACGTCCGTTTGATTTATATATGGAAAATTTGTTTTCATCAGAGAATATTGTCTTATTCCAAAAGTCTATTCCTTTATTTATGTGCTCCTTTGCGAAAGAAAGGCGTTTCATTTGATTCATCTTGCTAATCTACGGTTTTTTCTGCAAACTCTGGCATTATACCCGGCAGAATTTAGCACTCGACGTACAATACGGTGTTGAACACCTGTACCAGTGTTTTCCTTTAACATTGCAGTAACTTTGGACGATGAAGTTTTGGCTCTTTTTTTAATTATTTTTACTATTTCCCTCTTTTCCCGAACAGATAGTGCTGGCAGTCGTCCACTTCTTGTATGATACTCACATATTGGGTCTTCTTTCAAAACATTTTATAATTCCAGCACTTAAAATAATTGTTCTTTTTTCACTCATTTTTAATAGAAGTGGCGTTAGCAAATTTTTTAAAATTAAGTACCGTTATTAAATTTTAACAGATCAGTCTTGAAGTCACATATTGGGTCTTCTTTCAAAACAAGTTACCTAATTACACGAATTTAGACAGAAGTGTTGGTAAGAGCGAAATTTCTTAAAGTTTCTTTAATATTTAAATGTAGTGAAGGTGACTTTTGCCCACAAGAAATATGAACTTCAAATAATAAATACTAATTTTTGTTAATAATATTAATGGAAGAAAAAATATTTTAAATAAAAAGTATTTTAAATGAACCATATTTTATGCAGAATTAAACTATTTTTATATATCATTTGTTTTATGAGCGCAGAGGACCTTCAAACTTAAATAAAGGCAAATGACGGTGACTTTTGTCCATCTGTGTATATTTTAAAAATTTCTTTAAATAGTGAACAAAATGATCACGTATGCGCATTACCCCTTCTGGGGTACATTTGTTAAACTGCTAACTTTCTTATTCCAAAGAAACTTTGTAATCTGATGCGAAGCTCTCACTATCTGTAGATCTTTAACTGTATGTAAAGACACTCCAGTGCTAATTGAATTTAATGTATAGATTTTGGGTCACCATTGTTAATTGATTTTTTATTTATTTTACACAAAATTCAATTAAACATAAACAATAAATATTTAGTAAAAAATCATAATATATATGGGAAAACGATTCTGCCCCTATGAATCTACCCCATGGGGAGGTGGTCACTATACAAATTCATAAAAAAATTAAGTCAGGATCAAAATGTCTTAAATAAAAGCCAACATATCAAGATCTTTATTACTACAGAAATTTTATTGATATCGGGAATCATTTTGAAGATATAGCATTTTAAGCAATAGAGTGGCGAACGCTCCCCAGTCTACCTTACTTATAAATATCATGTAACCAAATTGACTGAGGAACCCCGTGTCTCAGAATTAATTTATCCCTGTGTAATATAGTCTAAATGTTAAAACTTTGGTTAAAAATATATACTAAAAAAAAATAAATTCAGATAGGAGAAATTTCAGATGAAAATAATTTGAAAATTATAAAAGATTACACATATTTTTCATAGACTTTACCTACAAAATAAATTTTATTTACGAAACATTTTTAAGTAAATTATTATTGTTTATTTTTCTCCATACAAATGGTATTACCTTAATGTGATGTATATAATTGTTTTACATTTTTAATTTCCTAAAATGTAAAATTTCCATTTAACTATTTAGCATGTTTAATTTTTGGCTATAAAACACCCAACTTTCATATATGACACATGTAGAATGTTTTCGTAACGACCTTTAATAGCCATAATATTTACGATATTTTTTGCATTTTTGTTAAACACAGATTTTATGCCTAAAACCGACAAATACATAAAAACTTAACATGGTTTTAAACCACAAAATTAACAAACCGGATTGCTTTTTTTTTCATAAGAATATTGTTTTATAAAATGTAATTTACAATAAAAAATGCTACTAGAATTAATTCATATCAACGACCGACCACTTAATAGTTTAAAAATGGTGTAAATAAAATTGGTGTGAATAAAATTTATTTTAACACGAGCTGTATGTTGACCCGGCTTTGCACGGGTTTTATTGAATAAAAGTTTATTATATTAATTATTTTTAATCTATATATGGTCACATGACTTCAAAAGTAAAGGAGGATCCAACATGAACTTTTGCATGAGTATAGAAAAAAAAATTAATGTTGTATAATTTTTTAAGAATTTTAAAATTATTAACGTCTTTTTTCAATTAATGCAATTGTTAATTTTTTTTACAAAATGTAATAAATATATTCAAGTGAGAATAAAATAAAATAAAAAAATTGAGGATGATTTTATTTCTTGTACATATTTTTAATTTATTCAAACTTTAATTTAATTTATTTATTAATTGAAATTATTTTTAATTTTTCATTTTTTACAGTTTTTTGTAATTAATATAATCATTTTAATTGAAAGAATTATTTTCATCTATATTTGTTAATTGTGGACTCTTTTCTGTGTACAGCTATCTGAAAGATATATGGATCTAAAAATCTACTGGTCAATACTTGTATTGAATTTCATTGAAAACAGAGAAAAGTGCCATTAGAAGAACAATAAAGTACCACAAAAACCTCTCATATAGATTCTCATTTATTGAGGACCACATATTATTAATTTCATGTTTTCAGGTTCATAATTATAGAAAATTCAAAAGGAACTATGAGAAGAACAAAAAAGTACCTGTTATGGATTCATAGTCACTTGAGACTACATATCCTTAATTTCATGTTGCTAAGTTCGTAATTATAGAAAATTTAAAAAGAACAAAAAAGTACCACAAATTCTCCTCTAATAAATTCTCATTCATTTAGGACCACGCATCTTTAATTTTATGCTTCTATGTGATATATTATAGAAAATTTAAAAAGTACCATAAAGTTTTCTCTTGGAGATTCTCATTCACTTAGCACCTCATGTTCTTAATTTCGAAAAAGTATTATTAAAATAACAAAAAATACCACAAATTCCCCTTTTATGGAATCTAATTAACTTCTAATGGTCTTTTTAAAATTTTCTATATTTCACATAGAAGCATAAAATTATAGATACGTGGTCCTAAATGAATGAGAATTCTTTAGAGGAAACTTTATGGTACTTTTTTGTTTTATCTAATGTTTGTTTCTGAATTTTCTATAACTATGAATTTAGCAACATTAAATGAAGGATATGTGGTGTTAAGTGAATGTGAATCCATAAAATGGGGACTTTGTGGTACTCTTTTGTTCTTTTGATTATACTTTTTAAATTTTCTATAATTATGAATCTAGAAACATGAAATTAATGATAGGTGGTCCTTAATTAATGAGAATCTATAAAAGAGGTTTTTGTGGTAATTTTTTGTTCTTCTAAGAACGAAAAAGTACTAATAACAGAAGAAAAAAAATAGTACCACAAAGTCCTTCCTCTTGAATTCTTACGCACCATAAATTCCACTCTTATTAATTCTTATCAACATTTTATGTTTCTATGTTTAATATAATTGAAAATTTATTATTAAGTTTGAATAAAATATAATTTCCCTCCTTTACCCCATTTTTTGGTACTTACTTTTCACCCATTGAAGTGTCAAAAATTGCATTCTAATAAATTTCTTAATTGTACTGTTATTTCATAATAAAATACTCATATCAATATTTCAATATATATTATGAAAAAAGTACCAAAAATAGGTACGATTTTTATCCCTTAAACGTTTTAATTTCTAAAAAGTAGTGAATTTGTATTCCTTATTTTTTTGATAAGTTATGAATATGACATAGATTTAATTGTATTTAATTTAATTGGTTTCAAAGATACATATGGTGCCAAAAAAATACTAAAATACAGTTTTTATCCATTTTCTTCCTAAAATGGTCGATTTTCGAAAAAGTACCAGACACCTGTCCAATTATTTTTTGAATGAATAACAATAACTATTAACTCTTTTTGTATATTTATTTATTTATTTGCGAGCTATAATTTTAATGATTTTACCCATTTTTACCCTTTTTTACCTCCTAAACATTTCAAAAACCCCGTCTCCCTAGCTTCAGCCGTTTGGGTTGTGGGATGATGAATCAGTTAGTCAGTTAGTAACGTTACTCTTTTATATATATTTTAACATTGATTCTACTTAACATAAATAACAAATATAAATCGATACCAATTCTACTAGGACCATGTTTTCATTGGTCTTTGTAATTCTTATTTTTAAAACAGTATTTAGCCGCAATTTAAATTAATCTCTAGAAAGAAAATTAAAAATAGTAGTTTTACTTGTTGCAAGTAAAAAAACAATAATAAAATAATAATCATGATCGTCAAAATTGTATGGTAAGTTTCCATACATGTTGCAAATACGTATAACACATAAGTATGTTTGACTTTCGGTTTTTAAGAACCATAAGCGATAAAAATGTTGGTAGTTGGTTGTTGTACTCCCTTGAACTAAACACAATTGCACAATTTCATATAAATGTTGTTTTTCTTCTTTGAATTGTTTTTCTAAACTAAATTACTAAAAACAAAAAAAAAACTGAAATTAACATTTTTGTTGTTAGTAGTTTTTCTAGAAAATGATCATAAAAATAGGCACTCGAATATGCCACAAAATATTAGCAATAATGGACTGATGGATGGTTTGATGTGTTGAATATCGTTAGTGGTGGTCATGGTCAATTAAATAATTTCAAAAATTGTTGATTTATTAACAAAAGATAAAAAAAGAAAATTACGTTATATTCCAAAAATAATATTTAAATAAAAAAACAAATGTTTAATAGGTTTTTGTTTTCGTTTTAAAATTATTTTATAGATTTTCATTTATGCATTTTTATTGTGAAAGGGTTTTTAACGCCAACTAGTGTGAAATCAATAGAAAATATTTTCCATTTGAAAAAATTTAAAAAAAAGTAAATTTTTATTATCATTTCTTTTTTTTTAATTTTATTGTTGTTTCGAATGTATAATTGATTGGTTTCATCTTATACTTTAAGCTTGAAATTATTTATTATTTATTTAATTTTTATTCATTTACTTATATAATTTTTTTATGATGTTTTTCCCTTTTTTTACTTTTAGCATGAAATATTTTATATTTGGTACAGTGCTGCTGTTATGTCTGGGGAGTTGTTTAACAGCTGACATATTAATGGTTACGATGGGCGGTACAAAATCACATAAAATTCCTTTTTGGGAATTAGCAAAAGGTTTAATACACAGGTAAGTTAAAATTTAATTTTCAACATTCGCAAAATATATATTAGGTTTGGTCCTGACATTATCGTTTCTTGAGCTAGATCGAAATGAAAATATGTCCTTTTTCGGGCTTTTCAACTTTTCATATTTTTGCCAAAAGAAGAATATGACAATTTAATATCGCAAGAAAGCATTTTAAGGCACGCATTCAATGATTTAACAAAAATTTTGTTAAAAAAAATTTTAAATTTCGTAATTTTTCAAAAAACTTTTGAAAAATTATTTTTTTTACAAATAAATATTTAAAAAAAATTACAAATATTTTTCAATATAAGCTTTCAGCAGTTATATCGAAACGGTTTTCCTTTTTTGAATTTTCGAATTTGTTTGAATTTTATTAGAATTTTTTAAAACATAACTCCAATCATGTACAACTGTTTCTATATAGTAAGGATTTATATGAATTTAGCATTAAAATACGCGTATTTTTCTAAGCTTTTTAATGATATATAACACGTCATACTTTATCTAACAAACAACAGAACAAATTAAGTTTAAGCGAAATACCCACAAAAATTATGGTAAGAAGCGTCTTTGTTTACTATTTACTACACGAAGAGAGTAATTTGTTATTGTAAATCACAAAAACAAAATCACTCTCAGTATGTTACTTAATTGATAAAATTGTAAACAAACACCCTTTTTACCATAAATTTTGTTAGTATTTCACTTAAACTTAAATAACCCCTTTGTTTTTTAATAGAAGTATGAAGTGTTATATATCATTAAAAAGCTTAGAAAAATATGCGTAAATTATAGAAATAAATTATACAAAAGAGTATAGCTGTATTTGGCAAGAAATGGCCAAGTTTCTGTTAGATTTTTATACAAGTATTTGGTATCTAAATAAAGTTGAGAATATGGAAATTAATAATGTATAAAAAAGTTAGGGGAATGTAATATGATCGCAGAATTTACCTTACATATGTAGTTATACAATTAAAATAATTTTAATTCGATCCCAGTTTTGAAATTTGAAAACTTATCAAAAATGTTTCAAAATTTACCAAGTTAGTAAAGGGCTAGTCAGCAGACCCTTGCCTCAAACTCCTCCAGGTTTAATTAGTATTATAAATATGTTTTTGAAGGATTAAGAAATTATAAATTCTTGCAGCAATAATATTTAGAAGTTTTTAAAGAATTTGTCGAATATTAAAAAATATATATATTAAGCCCGTTAAAATATAACTATAAACTATAAGTGCTAACCTACACATATAAAAACATTTTTGTAGAGATTTATAAGGACTATCTATTTAATTTTTTGATATTTCTC
>MINK01173151.1:0-14896 GCA_001735545.1 Phormia regina
TTATTTTATTTATTTTATTTATTTTATTTATTTTATTTATTTTATTTATTTTATTTATTTTATTTATTTTATTTATTTTATTTATTTTATTTATTTTATTTATTTATTTATTATTTACTATTTTTCTGCCATCACTTAACTCAAATTAATCTCGTAAATTAATCTAATACTAATTTTCTTATACTAAAACCAAAATATTATGTTAAGAAGACCTTAATCATATACAAAACTTATATCTGCGATTATTAAAATAAAAAAATGCTTATTCTTAAGCAAAATCCATTCATTTTTCTTAGTTTTAGCAAAAATAAAATACACTCTTTATTCTAATAATTTGTATAACTTTTATGATTTTATTTCATATTTGTTTCCTTTCCCATTCAACTAAATTACCTGCAATTAAATTCTAATATTATTATCTATTAAAATAAATGGCATTCTAAAAGGCCACTTTAAAGACTTTAACAAAATTATTTTCTATTTCCCACGCTTGACAATCTTAAAGAGCTGTAACAACAACAACAACACAAAAACAGCAAACCAACAATAACTAAACTGCCCTTAAATTGAAATTATCTTCTACTTAGTTTGAGGCACCAACACCTCTGACTAACAACAAACAAATACAACAATTATGTATGAACTGCTTCAGTCAATATGCAAAAAGGACCCCTACATAGAGGAGTTAAACAAGAAACTCTCTTACACCTGAATAGAAGTAAGAGAGAAAGAAAACAAAAAAACTTGTTGCTTAATACACACATACACACCTGTTAACTTTGCTAAACTCACCAGCAAAATAACAGCAAAAAACATGTTTAATATAAATATAGTAAGAACTGCAAATGAACCACTTTAAATCTGTCTATAGCAACAACAACAACAACACACTAAATACTAAACATAATATCAAAATACTGGTCGACTAAATGACTGGCTAGCAACTAACAGACTAGTTGGTTGGTGGACGTATATTTTCTTTAAAACTTCACACGATGTGCAATGAGCAGAACACCTTTTAGAACACATAACGAGTCCATACAAGAGCCAACTGGGAAGAAGTTAAGACGGACGGACAGACGGATGAACGCAATAACAAACAAAACAACGGAAGCAACAAATATTTAAACTTGGAATGTCAACTAACTATTTAAAAGCAGAGTATATTAGTAAGTATGTATGTATGTGTGTAACAAGTTGGCAAACAATTCTTCTTATATGTAAAATTCATTATTATTATTTATTTCTCATTCTTACAAAGAGCAGAGAACAATGAATGCAAAGAACACTTGATGACCATCATAATTATTATTAGCTGTTTGTGTGTAGTGATAGGTCATCTCTTAAGTATGAATCCCAACAAAATTACTTATAAGGTTTCCTTAACAAAACTACCACCAACCACTACCGCTATGATAAGGTTACTACTTACTTTTTGTTGTAACTGACTTTTTATTTTATTTTTTTTTTTTATATTTTATCAAGATCTAAAAATCTTATTTTTTTTTTTAAATGTAATTGCTTGAGAAATTTCTTAAAAAATACGTTACTTTAAGACGTTTTTCTGTTTTTTTTTTTTTCTTTTTTGGTTTGAAACAATTAAATTTTTGTAGGAAAAAAAAGGAAGATTTCATGTTAAAGGAATAAATTGCCCACAGAAAAAAAAAAATTTAAATTAAATTAAAATTTTAATGTCCTTTTTTTAATGATAAGAAAAATAATTATATTTTTTAAGTTGTTAAAATAAGAAAGAAAATTTGAACAAGTGCTTCGTTATTAAAATAACGTTTAAAATTAAAAAATGTAACGATTTTTTGTATTTTAAATTAAAAGAAATAATGTTTTGAAGTATTGAAGTTTAAAGCAGAGAATTTCAAAATATACTTTTAAAGATGCAGTTTTGGTTTGATATAAGTTTTAGTATAAGACTTTAGGATCATTGTAGCTACTCTGGAGGCATATAGCGGTACTCCACAAGGTGGAGTTTTATCATATTTATTGTTTAACTGAAGTATAAAGATTCTACTAATAACACTGGATTTATTAGGCTCTAGGACAATTGCTTATGCTGAGATGATGTGGCGGTATTGTAGATAGACCTGGACACGTTTTTCCTCCACTCTTAGGCAGTGCTAAATATTTATGTACGATTCTGGATAGGAAACTATCCTGGAACTTAAATGTTCGGGAAAGAGCCTTAACGGTCATCTATGTTTACAAGAAGGCCATTGGTTTGAAATGGAATATGAGTCCAGCCCAATTGAACTGGCTCTATTAAACGGTAGTGAGACCAATAATGACGTATGGGCATCTGTCTGGTGGTAATCGCTAGAAATGATATCACTTCGCTATTACTAGGGTCTCGGGACTGGGGCCATGAGATTAACTTCTACTATTGCATTATTTACAATAGTAAACTTGTTGGTAGAGCAGATTGAGAACAACATTGCAATTAGATCGAAAGAAAGAACGTATGGTCACTCCAGTATCCATCAGATCATTAATGATCTTCCAGACCATATCGATTATTGCATCCCTACTCCGTTCTTTGATAAGAACTTCGTGGTGATATTTCAAGGGAATGTTGATTTGGATCGTGATCCTAACTGTATGTGAATCTACACTGAAGGTCGTATGAATGGGAATCAAGTAGGCGGTGGTTTTTTCATCGAGGAAACTGGTACCGGATGGTTGTTTTGGATTCTTCAGGCTGAATTCTCGGCTATTAAATTCCTGATCTGTGTCTACTTCACGTCGACACTTGTCAATGAATGCCTGGCATCTCTGAATGGGATGGCGAAATTTTAAAATTTAACACTCATCTGGGTGAAAGGACACTGGGTTCTAAGAGGCAATATTGTTGCTGATTCTCTCAATACTAGATGATGGTAACATTGATCGTCTGTGTGGTGTCCCCTTGGCGTTTTGTAGGCTTCATGTGAAGGTAGTATTTCTGAACAGGGCTCAGGTACTTTATCTCCAGGAAAACTCCTACTAAGTCTCAAGAATTTTGTGCACAAATTTGGACCACAAAAGGACTCTATATCTACTGGGTCTCAGTAGAGTACGACTCAGAAATATGATCGAGCTGCTGACTGGTCACTGTAGGTTCGGCAGGCATTCGAGTCGATTGGGACTTAGTTACAATGACTACTTTAGAAGTCATGATGTTGAGGAGGAGACGATAGTTCATCTTCTATGTGGATGCCCTGCGCTGCAGAGTAGTAGGCAACGTATTTTGGGTAGGTCTCGTTTTGATGTTCTTAGGTTCCTATAGGATGTGGCTCTGTATAAGCTAGATTTGTATATCAGGAAATCAAATTGGTTATCGTGATAAATATATTCATTCTCTTTCTTCGTCTATTTCCTGTTTAAATAAGACTTTTCTCTTCTCTTCCCTTGTCTATCTTCCATTCCTTTCAGGTAACACAAAGGGAACTATGGAGCCAAGTCAGTCTCCATTTGGATTGGAGACAGCCTGTGCAACCTAACCTAGTATAAGACTTTTTACTTAGTAAGAATTTGCTTTGCAGTATAAGACTTTAACCTTAGTATAAGAGTTTAGTCTTCATTTAAGCCTTTAATTATTAATTAATTAAAATAAAATTAAATAAAATTGAAATTGAAATTAATTAATATAAGACATTTAGTCTTAGTTAATGATATTGATATAAGTTTAATCTTCAGCTGTAGTATAAGTCAAAATATAAGATTTTATTCTAATAATTTTCATGTTGTAATGAACATTTTTTCTCAGTTTTAATTTTATGAATTATTATAAAACTTTATGGTATATAAATCTGGTTAAAAATTTAAATCATAGTATGTGATTTTTTCCATAATAGGGTTTTAATATGCAAGTCTTTAATACAAGTCTTTAATTAAACTAAATGAAACCTTAGTTAGCCTTAGATCTTTATTAAATTTTTTGAAACTTTTACATACTCGAGGCAGTCAAATTTGACACCCTGTAGATTATCTTGTGGTATCACAGGGTGACTACACTATGATTTTCCTGAAAGTCTAAGTCCACCTCTTCAACTCATCCATACATTTGAATTTAATCCGAGCTGTAGTTTTGGAGATACAGATTTTTTACTAAAAAAATTGGAGTTTGACCCTACTGTGTGTCGGTTGAAATGGCGTTTATGAAATGCACCAATAACTAACATATATAAGATATATACAATACCATTGGAAATCCTTTCGAGAGTTTTTCTATGGAAAATCAACAAGATCAGTTTATAAATGGCGGATATATGTTTAAAAATTGGAGTTTTCGAAAGTCTTTTTGCTTTAGAGTTTTTAAAGATCTATTATTCAAGCGTCTAGGATTCATGCTTATAAAAACTTATTTTATATTTAATGAAGGACTAAAATTGAGTCCTTTTTGAATAAATTTAAAACCTTAATTTATAATTATTTTATAATTAAAAATCACACCTTTTGTTTATTATTATCTTAAGTCAAATTATTGTTCATTAGTTTTTTTTTTATTTGATAAATTAATTTTAGGTAAATGTTCTCTGTCAGTTTAAACTCATTAATCTTTTTTTCTGGCTGCTTTTCACATGCAAATTGCTGCAGTTTTTCCAAAACTACAAAAACGAAATTATTTTTCAACATAAAATGATAAATGTTTGTCATATGTAAATTTCCTTAATCGAAATTAAAAGAAAAGTATAATTGTTTTTTTTTTTTTTTCTTTTCTTTCAAGAATTACAAGTTATTTTTTTAAAAAAATTAAAAATTTACAAAATGAATAAAAAAATCATTAATAATAAACGCAATATTTACAAACAACAAATGTGTTGCTTTGTATTTTTTATCAAAGGAGTAAAAGTAGGAAGTAAAACAAAGATACTGAATGTTGTTGTTTTTGTTGTTGTTGTTTTGTTATTATTATGTCCCTAGGAAAAAAGGTGTGACAATCCTTTGACTCTTGTACAAAATAAAAAATAAAATATATTTTCTAAATCAAACTACAATTGTTAAAGCAACTATTAGAATATGAATAAAAAAAGGATATCCCTTAGGAGAAGAGTTTTAATATTTAAAGATTTTATTTTTCTAAAACAAAGCAAAAGTACTTGAAAAGTTGAACCCTTTTTTTTCTAACAAATCTAAACACACTGACAAGTCCTTTGTAAAGTGAATGAAAACATTAAATTGACAAGAAACAAAATACATATAAGAAAATAAATTTAACAAAAAAAACTGTCCAACTAAAGGGAAGTAACAATTATAATTATTACAACTTCATTGCATACAATTATGTACGAAGGCAGACTGGCAGACAGACAGACTGACAGCTAGACTTTGAGTTTTTTTTAGTAACAAAAGGGGTAGTTTTTTTTTAAGCGCATCCTTTCCAAAACAGGACATGTTCTTAGGTACATATATGCATACAAATTATCATTTTTCGGACATTAATCTTATATTTGCATTGTATTTTTCGATTACTAAACAACACAACACTCAAGAGTAAAATCCCTTTAAATGACACAACAAAAATCTATTTAACTCTTTAAATGCAGACACCCAGCCCAAACACCCCATTTCTTTTTATTCGCTAGACAAAACAATCAAACAAACGATTGCTCCTTTAGATATAAATACATATAGATTCCTTAAGACATTTGCATTATTTCTTCAGCTTTTCTTATATTTTACAGCTTTACCCTTATTTGTTTGTTAATATTAGTAGAGTTCCTTGAGAGTCCTTTTTAGCATATTTTTTGTCTTGAGGTGTTTGTATTATTTGTTTGTGTGTTGGTTATTGTCGTTGCCGTTTTCAACATTTATAGGATTCTAAAGGATTTTTGTTTGTTATTTTTCTTGTTGTTTAGTTTTGACACTGCGGGTATATTTAACTTCTTGTCCTTTTGGTTCACACCTTTTTCTCCTGTGAGTTGTCGTTTTTGTTATTGTTTTAGTAGCTGCCGCTATTTACTCCTTAAGCCTTTTTGTTGATGTCTGTGATTTTGTTAGATTTTTGTTTTTGTCGCTTTTGTTTCATTTTATTTTTTTTTACTCTGCAAATGATTTTATATTTAAATATTTTGTCAATTTTAAAGGTGGAATTACATAAAGGATTACAAGGACTAAGGTTAATTGTACAAGCTTAAAGAGTTAACACGAACATGATGAGTGTAAGTATTGAGAAAATGCTATTAAATACTTGAAGGTAATAATACGAATTATTTATAATTAAAGGATACTTGAAATTGAAGAAAAAAAATGTATTGGGAATATTAAAAAAAAAACTATGGTTCCAAATAATACCTATGATTAAGATGATTGGCAACTATAAAAAATACTTTCAACTTTAAATTTTCTTTGCAACTTTATAGACAACTTTAATTTAAATTAATTTAAAAATTATATAAATACTTCAAATATTTTTATATATTTTTGTAGGCCCTGATAAGACCTAAAAAACACGCTTACATCTACTATTTATCTCTTATGGCTTTCGAGTTTTTTTCCGCGACTTATTAAATTTTAAAGTGACGTAGTTTCGATACTATAAAAGATATTGATTACTTCTATATAACGAAGAATTGTGTCAGCTAAGCAATATAATTTAGATGGGGAAAATCGAATATATATTTCTTCCGGATTTTTTAAATTAAAGCAAAAAGTTTGTAAACAAAAATAGTTTTTTAAATATTTTATCTGTTAATAAGGATATTTTAACGATTTTTTCGGTGAATGTAGACTTTGTCATATAAAATGGGAAGGTGAAAAAAACTATAAGATATTTGTAAAAAAAAGGGGCGAAAATTCCAAAAATGTATTTTTTCACATTTTCGGCTATAGAAGCCGCATTTTCCCCAAGTCCCGTAAATTTTGATTATTTGAAACTTTTAACAACATATTGGGGATTCCTAATTATAAAAAATGCAAAATACATTCCGCTTTTTGATTTGTGCTTTAGGATTTGAGAAAATAAAGTCTAAAATCAAAACTTTCATATAAAATGGGTCAGATTCGGGAGGGTGTGTACCTTGATCATTTGAGTTATTGGGCTTATTTTTTATCTCAAAGTCTTCTCTGAGAAGTTACCTTTCAGAAAAGTGCAAAATTTTTATATGTGGCTAAAGAGAATTTTATTTTAGAAAAAAAGTGTGTAAATACAATTATTTGATCAATTATTTGATTTAATGAATTGATTTTTCAAACCCCTTTTTTACTGTTGACAGGTAGATAGGTCTCCCTCCGTATAGATCCACTAAGACGGGATTTTTGGAAATTCGAATGTTTAGAGGAAAACTGTATTTTGGTACTTTTTTGGCACCATATGTATCTTTGAAACCAATCAATATACAGATAAAATTTATGTCGTATTCATAACTTATAAAAAAATAAGAAATACATATTTAGTACTTTTTAGAAATTCAAACGTTTGAGGGGTAAAAATCGTACCCATTTTTGGTACTTTTTCATATTTGTATTTTTTTATATTTATTAAAATATTCATAGAAGTATTTTAATATGGAATACTAATACAATTTGGAAATTTATTGGAATACTATTTTTGATACTTCGATGAGTTAATAAAAGTACCAAACTCAATAATGAATTTTCAATTTCATTAAACATAGAATCATGAAATTAAGAAAATGTAGATAAGAATTCACAAGAGTGGATTTGGGGTACTTAAAGATTCCATGGTCTTGTAGGTAAGAATTCAAGAGGATGGAATTTGTTGTACTTTTTTAATATTTAACCTAGAAACATAAAATTAAATGCGCATGGACCGTTGTTGGAAATGAGAACTTTGTGGTATTTGTTCGTTCTTCTAATGGTGCTTTTGGCATTTTCTATAAATATGAACTAGAGATATGTAGTACTTAGTTAATGAGAACGGAGGTTGTGTGAATTTTTTGTTATTTTAATGGTACCTTTTGAATTTTTTATAAATATGAACATAGAAACATTAAATTAGGAATATGTTGTCCATAGTTAATGAGAATCCATAAGAGGGGACGTTGTGGGACTTTTTTGTTATTTGAATTATACTTTTCGAATTTCCTATAGTTATGAGCCTAGAAACATGAAATTTGGGATATGTGATCCTAAGTTAATGAAAACTCATAAGGTGGTACTTTTTGTTATTTGAAAGGTACTTTTTGAATTTTCTATAATATTTGACGAAATTAAGAACACGGGGTGCTAAATGAATTATAATCCATAAGAGAGAACTTTGTGGTACTTTTTTTGTTATTTTAATGGTACTTTTTGAATTTTCTAGAATTATAAACCTAGAAACATGAAATTAAGGATATGTGGTTCTTAATGAATGTGAATACATAACAGGAGATTTTGTGGTACTTTTTGAATTTTCTACAATTTTTAATTTAGGGACATGGTTCTAAGTAATCCATTAGGGGACTTTGTGGTACTTTTTCGTTCATATGACGGTTATTATAATTTGTATAATATGTTAATTTGTATAATATGTTTTTATACAATAAATCACGTGAAAGCTATATAAAGAACAAGTTAAAAATATTTTTGAATCATACCTAGAGTAAAGAGAACCGGTTCCAGTTAATCACGTGATATGTTCTCAGGGCTAGTGATAGGTTCCAGCTCCGGAACTTTATATGAGAAGAACCTGTCGCTTTTACATGTATTCGTAATTGGAGGTGCCTAATGAGCCTCTTGGGACTGGTCGCAGGATAGGTCACAGTACTGGTCCTAGAGGACAGATTCAGAGTCGATTAAAATAACAAAAATTTAATAAAAATGCGGTAATTATTTACTTTTTAAAAAATTTTTATTATTAGTTATATTAAATTTATCTTTTATTATTATTTTATAATTTTTACATAATGTTAATGGTGTCACCTCGAATCGAACCCGTGTTCATCTAACGTATGTTGTATAGTCATCAATGTAAACCTCCCAGCCACTGATTGTTATTTTGCGCGAGTAACTAATTGCGCACTTAACAAGCTTTTTATAAAATAACTCTCAGTTGTTAAATAGCGAGTGAGTTTATGTCAACTGGTTCTCAATTGGAACTTTAGTGTCGAGTTAGGTGTCAATTGGGCACTCAACTCGTACTAAGGAACCGGTTAATTAATACAATTGACACAAATTTTCCCCGGGGATATAAATTCTAAATATGGATTCCAAACATGGATTTATTTATATTTATTTTTCTATCAAATATTTTGGAAGATAACTCCTTTCGTTACTACTTAAAAATTTCTAAAGAGAGCTTCCGAGAGAGAAATTGAACTCCAATGTTGACTTCTCCTTATTTTGAGATTTATTAGAATTTTATTTTCATTTAAATTAAGAAGCTATTTAGAACCATAACTATTGTAAAAAATTCTTTCTCAAAGAAAAAAAAAGTATCTACAACATTCTTTTTTTTAATTTTGCAGCTTTTTTCTCTTCATATTTAAAAATAAACATCTTTTCTTTCAAATATATAGCACAAAAAATCACCTTAAACCGGAAATTAAAAATCGCCAGTAGCCAGACACATAATAAAATATCAATTACAATATCACCGAAAAATCAAAGCAAAATTTATTTTAAATTTATTGTTCGAATTTCTAACAAAAATTATGACTCAATAACTAAAGAATTCCCTTCTTTTTCCTCTTTTGAAATTAACACCTTTAATTAAGTTATATCTTAAAACCAACAAACAAATGAAATAAAAGAAAAGCGGAAGTTATTGAAAAATCATTAAAATGTAAGTAATTTTAAACAATTAAATTACCAGTCATGGTATGATATCCTGCGGTTTTAAGGAGCAAACTAAAATGCATTTCTCGAAAAAAAACCTTAAGACAAAACCTCGATAAGATGAAAGTGAATTTTTGAGAGAAAACAAATGGCACGCGAGGAAGAAACACAAAATTAAAAGAGAAATGAGATTAAACAAAGAAAAAGAGCTCCTAAAAATAGTTTGGAAAACTAAAATAAAATAAACGACATGCTGTTTTTACTAGGAAACAGAGTTCATTATCCTTTAGAGTACAAAATTTCTGTTCTTTTTTTTTTTTTTTTTTTTTTTNNTTTTTTTTTTTTTTTTTTTTTTTTTTTTTTGGAAAAGTAGTCGTGCATTAAAATACCTAAAATTAACAACAAAAATATTAAATAGAAATAGAATTTTATTTGAAAAAAAAAAATTAAACAAAAATAGAAAAATAGAAAATCATTTAAATGAAGAGGGTGTAAAGGATATAGGAAGTTTACAAATAAAAATATTATTATATAAAAAAGGATAATAGTGTTAAAGTGTTGGGTTTACAGTTGTTAGTAATTTAATAATAAGTTCGTAGTAGTAGTAGTGGTGGTGGTGGAGGAGTTAGAGGGAGTTTTCTTTAAAACAACAGCTGCTAAGCTAATAATATTTTTTTCTTTTGTTTTGTTGTAAACATTATCCTGGCTAATAATAACTAACTAAGTGACGAGTGGCCATGAAAAATTTACATTTAGTTATTGTTGGTTGTCATGTTTTATTTTTGAATAAATTTTGTTTTTTGTTGGGTTGGAGTGGGCCTTTTAAAGTGGCATATGTGTAAAATGCATTTTAATTTATTTAAAATATTTCAAAATTACAAAAACAAAACAAAAAATATTCATGACTCGTGTCTAGATCTAAAACTCTAGATAAATTTTATTTAAATATATTTGAAACAGATAAAAACCCATTGCTTGCACAATACTCTTAAAACTTAAAACAGGCTTGGAAAATTGAAAAATGTTTAGAAATTAAATAATAACGAAAATTTTCAACAGTTGGAGCAGTTTAAATGATAGCACTTTTTATATAAAGTCTCAAATTTATATCTATTGTAAGTCATTTAGAAAGTTACAAATTAATACCGATCATATGTATTTATCATTTAGTTAAAACTTATTAATGATCCTAGATCTTTGTCTAGTCTCAAAGTGTTTTTATTTGTAGTTCTTAATATATTCAAAAATTTCCTTTAATTGTAGCTATGGAAATACTAAAGAAACAAGTTTCTATTTTAAGTTTTAAAATAGTAAAATAATCTTATTTTTAGATATTCATATAATTAAAAATTAGAAACGATCACAGAAATTTTTATAGTTTCAAAGAAACCGTATTTTTAGGTCTTTATATAAGCAAAAATTAGAGATCTTTATATACTTCAAAACTAGCTTTAATTATTACTATTTTGTAAGACGTCATAAAGTCAAAAATTGCCATCGATCATATTGCCTCTATATGGTCACCAAGTAGGTCTTCATATAATAAGAATCAGCAAAGATCATAGATTTAGGTATAATTCCAAATTAGCTTCATATAGTAAAACAAATTGCATCGATTGTGTATTATTATATACTTTGAAAGAAACCTTATTTGTATATCTTTATATAACAAAAAATGAGCAATGACGTAGATCATTATATAGTTCGAAATTTGCTAAGATTTTTGGTATTTTGTAAGTCTCCCTACAGTCAAAAATTGCCATCAATAATAGATCTTTATATAAGACAAAAGTTACCTTATTTGAAAGTCTTCTTATAATCAAATCTTAGCAAAGATCATCCATCTTAATATAGTTTTAAATTAGCTGCATGTAGTAAAAAAATTACTTCGATCATAGATGATTATATAGTCCCAAAGTAGCCTTATTTGTAAGTCTTCATATGGTTATAAATTGAAAACGATCGTGGATCTATACGTAAATAAAAATTTGCCTTAATACTTAGTGTTTTAAAATTTTTCATATATTCAAAAAATAACATCGATCGCAGATTATTTTATACCTCAAAACTAGACTGAATTATATTTCTTTATTTAATAAAAAAAATGGCAACGATCGTAGATATTTCCAATCTTTCCAAAATATTTAGAATGTTCATATTTTGTAGGTCTTTATATGGCTAAAAATTTACATCGATCGTAGATCTTTAGATAGTCTTAAAGAAGCCTGGTTTGTATGTCTTCATATAATAAAACAAAACTGACAATGATCGTAGATCTTTCTACAGTTCCAAATAAATTAAATTGTTAGTATTTTGTGGATCTTCATTTATTCAATAATTAGAATCGATCGCAGATTTGTATTTAAACCCAAAGTAACCTCAATTGTAGATTTTCTGACGCTAATAAATTAGCATCAATCGTTGATCATTATACAGTTCCAAATTACATTCAATTCTAGGTATTTTTTAGATTTTCATTAGTCAAAAATTAACATCGATAGCAGATTATTGTATACCTCCAAAATGCACTCTATTTTATGTCTTTATTATAAAAAAAAATGACAGCGATCGTAGAACTTTTTACTATTCCAAACTTATTTAGATTGTTGGTATTCTATAGGTCTTTATATGGTTAAAAATTCTTATTGATCTTAGATCGATGATCTTTTGTATGTCTTGATATAATAAAAATTGGAAACGATCTAAGATCTTTATATAGTTAATGTTTAGATTGTTATTATTTTGTAAATCTTTATTTAGTCAATAACTGGCATCGATCGTAGATCTTTATATAGTCCCAAAGTCACTTCATTTGTAGGACTTAATATTATGAAAGATTGGCATCGATCATAGATCTTTGCATAGTTCCAAATTAGATTCAATTCTTGGTATTTTGTAGGACTTCATACTGTCAAAGATTGGCATCGATCATAGATCTTTATACAGATCCAAATTAAATTAAATTTTTGGTATTTTATAGGTCTTCATGTAGTAAAAAATGGCAGAATTAACTTCAATCGTTTATCTTATTTGTATGTGTTGATATGTTTGTATGGCAATGATCGTAGATCTTTTTATAGCTCCAAACTGATTTAGATTATGGGTGTTTCGTAAGTCTTCATTTAGCGAATAATTGGCATCGATCATATATCTTTATATAGATCCAATTTAGCTTAAATTTTTTTAATTTTTAGGACTTAATGCAGTTATAAATTTCAATCGATCGTAGTTCATTATTTTGTCCCAAAGTAGCTTTATTTTAAAGGGTTCATATTATGCAAACTTAGTCGTGATCATAAATCCTTATATTAGTTCTACATTTACTTCGATTTTAGGTATTTTGTATCTTTCATATAAAAAAAAATTACAACGATCATAGATCTTTTTATAGACTAAAATTAGCCTAATTTGTAGATCTTCATATAGTTGAAAATTTACAACGATCGTTGAACATTTTATAGTTGCAAATTAGTTTAAGTTAAAATTTACAACGATCGTCGATTATTATGAAGTTAAAAATTAATTTAAATTAAAGATATTTAAATACTAAAAAAAGGACAATTGTATAGCTCAATATAGTCCCAATTTTAGGCATTTAAAGAGACCGAAATTAACGTCACTCAAACCATCTTACTTGGAAAAATATTTGTAACGATCGCAAGTGTTTAAAAAACTATAAATTAGTCAGGATCTATAGATCTTTATTTAAGAGAAAATATTAATAATTAATAAAAGGTCTTTAAAATGTTCTGGATCTTTTATACAGCTTTAAATTACTTGTAATCTAAATAGAACCATAATAAAACTCTATTTGGATTAAAAGTAATAAACTTTACTTTTTCCATCCCTGCTTTGGTATTACCAAAATTCATAGCACACTTAACATATCTTGGCTAAAAGTAGGTGGCATATTGTGGCTTGTGTTGAGTATTATGATCATAAAATAATATCAACATAAAATGGTTAAATGACATAACGTGGTATATTATACAAAATATATAAGAGACACAAATTAGCATAACAACCCACCCCGTGCCAAAAGAAACTAATGACAATTTATGTTAATACTAACTAACTAACTGAAAAAAACCATCTGTTTTTCAGTTTTCAATTTAACCCATTTTACTATGAACACACGCTCCTTTCAAAAACACCTTTTTAGTAAGAAAATTTCTAAAATGATATTTAACATGTGCCCACCAGCAGATTTGTTAAAATTCATATCAATTCATATCCTTTATATATTTTAATATTTTTACAATAAACAAATAAAAAAGAAAAATCTTTAGTAAAATATAACTTCATTTTCATTATTGAAATCACATATGACTCATTCATTTATAAAACTCTGACTTTAAAAGGATCATTATTGTGTTACCATAAGAGAGGGAGGTTTATTTTGCGCATTTCAATTTTCACATTTTCTCTTCCTCTTCTTTATACGAACAGACATTACAAACAGTTTCCTTGTTTCACTCACTATAGTACAATGATTTTAAAACAACATCTGTTATTGCGGTTTTAACACAAACAAAAAAGCCAAAAGGATCTCTATCTCTGTCTGTGCATTATTTATTTTAAGAGCTCGTGCCATATTGCGCATGTTTTTTCCTGTAAAACAATTGAAACGAAAAGAAAAATACTAAAAATAAAATAAAACTGATGCCATAGACCCATAATAAGTATTATATTCCACTATAATATTTTGCTTTATTCCAAGGCTTCTCTTCAAGAACATGTTCTAAAAGGATAATTGATGATGATCAACGGAAATCAACATACGGAACATGAATATGAGATAAAAACACATGATTTTTCCAGCCACTTTTAAAAATTAAATAAATTTTTATTCTAAAATAAAAAAAGAAACACTTAAGTTCCAAATCTATGACCTTAAACATATAAATATTCATATAAAATCATAACAAAATTAAAATTCAGGCTGTAGTTTTTAAATAAGCCCGTCCAAATTGACAAAAGGACCTTCCAACTCTTGGTGATCACCCCCAAATATTTTCACAAGAATCTCCAATTTTTCATTATAACATTTATCATCAAAACTAAATCAAGTGTAGTTTTCTAAATGAAGCCTCCAAGTTAGACAAGAAGGGACCTGCAACTACCGATGACTCACTTATTAATTTTCATAAAACAAATTCATTTTTCATGTTTAACTTAATATCAA
>MINK01173151.1:14919-30372 GCA_001735545.1 Phormia regina
AAACTAAAATCAGCTGTAGTTTCTTAAATAAGCCTCCAATTGACAAAAGGACCTCAATCTGTGATCACCCATAATTTTCATAAAAATTCCATTTTTCATGTAAAATTATATCAAAACTAAAATCAGCTGTAGTTTCTTAAATAAGCCTCCAATTGACAAAAGGACCTCAATCTGTGATCACCCATAATTTTCATAAAAATTCCATCGCCAAAATGTGATCACCCGCAATTTTCATTAAAATTCCATTTTTCATATAAAATTATATCAAAACTAAAATTTGCTTTGTTTCGTAAACCGCCATCTACATGAAAAATTATGTAGTAGCGAAGGTAGTGCAGTTAAGGTTGATAATACAGTTTTTGATATCTCGTTATACAACACAATGTTGCCATTTATTAGAAACATTTTTCATTGCACCCTCTGTTGCGTTACCAAAGCAGTTCATTTGACTAGTTTTCAGAGAAAGCAGGAAAGGATAAATTTTTGGCGGCGGCGCTAGGTTATAACGTTATAAAAATAATTTTTAAATGTATTAAATATAGAGAAACAACGGCATTATCAACGCAAAAGAGACAAATATTCATAAGTTTTTACGAAAATTGTTATTATATATTATTTTGGAAAGATTATATCTTGTTTTATGCTATATTTATGTTTTGTTTTTTTTATAATACGTAAATTTTATCCTGTTTTGCTCAGAATTTATTGTTAATAAGATTTTACATATTGGTTCATATCTTCTAAACAAAATTAGACTCCACGTAGTGAGAAAATATTTTTATAAATTATATATATTTAATCATTTAAAAAAGAATTCCTAATTAGGTTTTTTTTGTTTTTTTTGATACATCTAAGGGGACGTGGATCTACGTCCCACGTCTACACAAGAGATTTTTATATTTATAGTACGTAACAGAGAGTGTCAAATTCGCTCTTACTGATTTGGCTCCGTTCCATACAAGTGCATATATTTTACTGCAGCTGTCAGTTGCAATTGAAGCGAAAGTATTCTATATACATAGCATAATTATAAAGCACTCGCACATCTACAAAAACAACAATTCCTTGTATTTTGTTAGTGTAAAACTACTCCTCAACGCAAACGCAAATTTCTCTAATGTAGACTTAAAATTACGTCAACGTGTAGACGTTATGTAACGGGTATTCTTCACTAGAAATGAGATGATATTTAAACATCGTGTTAAAATTATATGTGCAAATTTCAATGTTTTAAATATGGCGTACATGCATTTAAGTTACTTTCTTGTTTTCTCACTGTTTTGTTGCATTCTACGCACATACTGTAATTTCTTTGTGCGTTAGTAAAAAACATTGTATGTAATGCTTGGTGTTTATACTGGGTTGTTTTAACATTTGCTTTAATGTTGAATATTATATGTTACGTGACATAGTATCTCCACAAGAGATTTTTATATCATAATATTTAACAGAGAGTGTAAAATTCGCTCTCTGAGAGAATTATCCCACGTGTAGACTAAAACATTGGTATTATAAGAAATATTATTAGACTGTTGGGATAAGATTTCTCTACACAACTATATTATAAGATTTACACGTATGGAAAAGTTTGTTTGTGTGTGAGCATGTATTTTAAAAAGTTCTTAAAGAGAATGTTTTTTTCGTAAAATTATTTATTTTAAAGGTTATTTTTCATTTAAAACAATAATTTGATTAAAATTGTGCTAAAAAAATTCAAATTTCATGAATTAAAGGTACATGTCTAATATGTGACCGAATGAAAACAATGAAATCTTATAAGATTTATTAGAATACGTTTACCCCTTGTTTAAGATGTAATATAAACAAAATGATTACTCTAAAATTTGACACTCTCTGTTAGTGTTATCTCACATATTATATCTATGTGTAGACGGTATGTTAAGACGACTAGTAAAACGGTATGAAGACAAGCAAATAAAAAGTTATGTTCACCTTTCAGCCGACTAACAGCCGATTTTAACCCGCCACCGATAATTTTTAGAAAAGCCGCCGCCGCTGAAAATGTTCGGCGCAGGTCTTTGAGGAGCAGTGAATAAAAGTTGAGTTGAATTTTTTGTAACAAATTTTAAGGCAAAAAAGTGTATTTAATTAATAGAAGTGGGTAATCAATAAAGCAATTAATAATTGCTAAAAAGAAAAAGTGTACTTTAGTTAAATTTTATAAAAATTGTATATGAAAAAGTGCAAATAAAAAAATTGGCCAGGCCACAAAGAAAAGAAAAAAAGTGAAATTTTTATGTGCCGCACCGAAGACGTGAAAAAAAAACATTCTAGAGATTTTTAGTTATAAAAAAAAATTATGGGCATCTTAAAAATGCCGTGTAAAAAATTATTTTTATATTTTGTTGGATTATTTTTATTAAAAATATGATATTTTTATGTAAAATTTGTAATTTTTATTTAAAAATTTAACAAAAAAAGAGAATGAGTGAGACATTGAAATTTTTTGTTGTAATTCTATTCTAGTTTTTCGGTGTTTCCCATTTAGTTTACATACAGTTCGTTGCACCTTTTTTCTCGTTTATATTTCTTTCCCTCTTTACATCGGGCTGTTCTTCTTCTTGTTTTTTTTTTTTTAGTCTGCAATTTTTCTTGTATGTGTAGTTGTTGTTATTGCTCTTGTTGGTATTTGTTGCAATCAGACTAGTCAGCAGCGGTGCCAGATGAATTTAAAAAAAAACCTTAAACTATACACTTTTTGAAAATCTTATTTTAATATAAAACGACAATTGGACCAAATTAGTTAATGTGATCGGCCCTGTTTGTAATAGGGTGTATAAAACGTTGTGGAGAACCCAAAAAATCAAATAGAAATATGTGAACTTGGACCTTTTAATGAAAAAATTGAATTTTTTAACAGTGGACAGTAATATATTTTTATCAAATACTAAATCAGCAGTATAAAATAAATAAAAATAATTATGGAAATAAAAATGGATCTTTAATATAATAAAAATGTATTAACAAAGTTAACTTAATTGTAAATATAATTAAATTTCAACATTTAATATGGTCAGATACTTATATAAGAAATGTGCATCCCAAAGTAAAAATAATCGTGTCGTAATGAGCCTGCTACGTGTATTTTTGAAGTCGATAAACTTATTGACATTTTGATATTTTTTAGTTCATCTGCTATCGTGTTACACCCTATATTTCCGATAATTATTGCATCCATAATCTTATTATGCATGGAATTCAAATTAATTAAAATCCCCAAAACGAAAAGTTTCACTTAAATCTGGCATCCTTTCAGACTAGTCAGGCCCTTTAGCAACGAGAGGGAATTGAAAATAACAAAAGCAAAATAGTAAATAATAAAAAATCTAAAAAAGTGAGCAAGTTGCACCCAGCAACGTTAAAAAAATTTTTCCTTGTGTGTCTGTCATTTAAATTGAGAAAAAAAAATGAAACGAGTTTTCCAGTTTCTTCATTTTTTCCACTTCATCATCATCTTCGTCGTTATTATAAACATCTTGAGCTGCTGCCACCGCCAAACACTAGCTGACTGCTGATAGCTACCATTACCACCAGCCAGTCAGTCAATTTACAATGTAGTTTAGAGTAATTTCAATAAATCTCAATTGATTCAATTTTGTTTCCAGTTGAAGAAATAATGATGTGTGTGATTTTTCTTTTACTTTATAAAAAATATGATTTCCTCTAACTTAAGTGCATTTACTTTTTTATTTATTGTTGATGATGATGATTTTCCACCACCAAACTCCACCACAAATCTTATAGACACCGCCTTTTCTTTGACACACACACACAAATACATAAGTACACAAATACTCAAAAACAAAAATTATTTTTTTATTGTTTTTAGTGTCATTGTTTTTATATAGTGAAAATAAAAAAACTCTCAAGCTTTTTATTATTAACATTATTTCGGATATTTTCACACATAATAGATAAACCCTTTTTGAATAATAAAAAACAAAAACTAATAAAAAATCTTTAAAATTTCCATATAAAATGTTAGAGCAAAAAGAAAAAACAAAAAATACCGAAAAAAATGTTTTATTTTACCTTGTAGTTTTAGCATACATGAATAAAAAATAACTTCATTATCTGCTAAACAAAATGTCATTATCAAGCTCCTTATCATAATAAACATCATTATCTTGCTCTTGTTCTTCTTTGTGTAAAGGGAGCAAAGAGTTTAAATTTAAAACAAAAACACAACAACAATAAAAAGCAGCAGCATTAATAAGAATAAACATACAACAACAATTATAAAGAGGAACAACAACAAAATTGTTCGAGAACAAACAAAAAAATGTTAAACAACAACCACATGCACATCGAATTTCGGCGAATTATGCCGACAACAACAATAGCAATAGCAATCATCATTCAAACACACGATTGTCGTGGGGGGGAGAAAATACCATACGAATATACAGAAACAATAACCCTGCAGTCTATAGTGGCAGTTGCGTATAAGTTGCCTAAGTGACCACTAGTCACTTTAAAATGGGCATGTCCTAGGTGGAAGTCCATTACCATCTCCACTGCACCATAGAGTCACTTTTTTGGGCACAACAACTACCAAAGGGTCAATAAAATAACAAATAGACACTGCCACGACTACAAGATGGCCTCTAGAAAGTGTAACTTTTGTTACTTTATTGGTTACTATGAGTCAGTTAAAAATGTTTGATTCTTCTTCTCGTCTTCTTTCCGCTTACCATATAGTCAGTAAAGTGTCAATTGCCAATATGCTCATTGGTGACCGATGGGGAGCGGCATGTGACTATCCACCAATGAATCTTATTGTCTAAAAGATGGTTAATTTTTACTAAATAAACTGCTGGGTACTATACGAATATACAGCAATAATAAATAAAAACACATGGACATACACATTCAAAGTTGTTAAGAAAAAAAATAAAATAATAAAAGCAAACAAAACAACGACGTCATCGTAGTATTGCCAGATGAAAATATGTAGTATTTTTTATTAGGAAAACAGTATTGATAATGGGTTGGATTAGATATGAAAAATGATTTATTTTTTGGAATTTCTTGATAAAGCAATTATCAACAGATTCTAGAAAAAAACTATTTTTTCTTTTTGATATTAACAGCGACCTAAAACTGTCGAAAAAATAATCGAATATTTAAATTTCGCAATAAAATATAAAGTAAATTTCTGTAAGATAAGACTTCATAAGTGACTATAGACTAGTCTGGATCTTGACTATATATTCGTTTACATACTACGTTATAGAAGAACACTATTCTGTGAATAAAACCATGTAGCATATAACATATCAGACTGTAGACTAGACTATGGGCACTACTAGAAGAAAAATTAAACTATTATTACCTACTAGGAACATAATAAACTATGGAATAATGATAAGAATTACTAAATTCTTGTTATCAATTAAATCATAACTACCTTTTGAATGAAATTTCAATCTGGCAAGACTTTTTAATATGATTTTCTATAAACATTATCATTTACTCACTCTCGAACTACACTACTCTCTATATATTGTATATTCATCCAAACAGGCAGCCACCAGCAAGATTCACTCTCACTCTGACATTACATTCAGACAGCAGCAAGATGCCGATTATTTCATACTCATATACTGAAACAACCATACAAACACGTAACTCTTAGCTGGTGGTAGTCAAGTCAGTCATTCAGTTAGACCGTAAAACAAACGGTGGAAATACGCTGGGTATTTTTTTGTTATTATTACTTTATTAATTAAACAAAAAATTTCGCTTAGATATAATTTAATAAAAAAAAAATAATATTTTTTTTGGTTGTTAATTTTTGTAAAAAATTGTGGTTAGTGATACTTTGAATTATATATAATAATTGAAATATTTACTTGTTATTAAAATATCATTGCTATAATTTGATAATTAATTTTGGCCTGGTTAAAAAATAAGGCCAAGAGAATAAAACAAAAAATATATATTTTTAATAAAAATAAACCAAAAATAAATTTAAATTTTAGTCAACTAATGTCAACTAATTTATAATAAATCTTTGATATTATTAAAAATATTAATCAAAATCTTCTTTTATTAAAAATCTATAGATAACAAATATTAAAAATAAAGTGTAATAAATTAATGATTGTGTTGAAAGCTGAATTAAAAATTAAATAATATAAAAAAAGTAAACACAACGAAACATCTTTAATAAATTAATATAAAATAATATTTATAATAAATAATTATACAAGAATTACAAGGTTCTATTTTACTCAGTTTTATAAACTAAGGATTAAAAAAAAAACACACAAAGCACAACATCAGCAACAAATTTTTACATCAATATTTATTATTAAAATAAAAATAAATCATTAAGAAAAAACACAACAATGGAAGCAATTGCCAAACATGATTTCTCAGCAACAGCTGATGATGAGCTTAGTTTTCGTAAAAATCAAATCTTAAAGGTAAGTAAATAAATATTTTTATTAATATTAAAACAATATTTTTTTCTTTATCCAATAGCTATAACTGTAGTGTTAAGTATAGTTGAGCTACTTTAATTTCGATTATAGTTTATTCTATAGTCTTGGGCGATAATTCAGTCTACATTCTGGTCTATTGTTTATTCTATAGTCTGGCATATAGTTTTTAGTCTTGCCTATAATTTATAGTCTGGACTATGGCATATAGTCTAGAGTGTAGACTATTCTATAGTCTAGACTACCGTTCACAATGTCAAAATGCTATGAACAGAAAATGAGAGAATAAAGGAGAGGGAAACTAAAATACTCTCTAAAAAATTTTACATGGGAATACAAAAACAATTTGACAGTAACGCGAGGTGTATCAATGAAAAAATTATAAAACAGCTGTTCTTACGAGTATACTTTCTAATTATACTATGATTACTGGTTGTAACGCATTTTGTGATAGCAGTGTTGCAAAAATAAGTAGTTGAATATTTTGTATTATAAAATAAAAACGTTATTTTTTATAGTACAAATAGTGAATATTTGTAATTTGATATCTATAAAAATCCAAACCATTTAATTTTCGTAATTCCTTAATTTTCCGCTGTAATTTACATTTTAAATTAAACACATTATTTTACCTTGTGTGATCTATGACAAACTTATCATATAAAAATTTATTTTATAGGCCCATTTATTCCTAATAGAATATTATTCTATTAGGAATAAAAAAATTATAATAAAAAAATAATTTTATTTAAACTTTAAAAGAATTCAGTGAAAAAAAAAACGGAAAAAAATCATTAAAAATAACTTCAATAAGAAAAAAAGTTAAATCAGTGTTAAATTCTCGGAATGAATGAAAAACACGAGATATATTCCAATATTTATAAAAATAGTTTTTCTCGTTTTTATCGCGAATGTGTTGAGCTTTTAATTTAAATTATTTGTGACACTATTTTTTTATACAATTTCAACAAAAAATTAGTTTTATGACACGTATAATCTTTGTATATTTCATTCCGAAGATTAGTGTGTTTTCATCTGATTTAACCGAGTTGTTAAAATAAAGAAACTTATTTAAAATACTTCAATTAACGAACGAAAAGTTTAAGTATGAACTTTGAATTTAAAGCACAGAAGAAAATTTTATCTTATATGAATTACAATCTTCAAGTTCTAGCAATAAATCTTGAAAAAATAAATTATTTACGTTTAAACTAATCTTATACAATAAAAACCAATCAGCAAAACTGCGGCCTTTTAAAATTCGACACATTTGATAATATGAAATATCAGTAGAACGCGTGCGCAACAATTGTACACGCAAGGGTGAGCAGAAAATTAAAAATAAATTGTAAATAATTTTGAAAATTGCTAAAATAATAATTAATATAAACCATATCCATAGAAAAGCAAAGATTTTCTCGTTAAGTATGTTAAGGGGTAGCATACATAAGGCATCGTTGTTATTAATTGAACCACCTAAGCCAAAGGTAAAAATAGAACATTTGGCCAATTTAGGAAAAATTTGTGATGTGTGATAATTCCAAATGTCCCAATTATTTAGCGAAAGTATAGATAAAGTATGGAAGTAGCGTGACCAAAAACCATTTAGAAAATATTCCAAAAATATTATATTGCCAATCTAAAATAAAATGAAGAAAGTTTAATTTAAAATTCTGATCAGCATTTTTTAATACTTACACTTATGATAAGATTTAAGAATTCACAAGAAAAATATTTGATTATATAATTTCTATGGAAGATGCTATTATTTGCATTAAAATATGTTGCCAAAACACGACTATAATTTCTATTTTTATCCTGAGCTAAAATTGTCGACTCTAAGGAATATTATTGGTAAATAGCTTTTTGTAAAGTAAAATTGGTTAAAAAACTTACCCACTGGTGAACATAAATGTTCCAAACGTTTTCCTTCCCACATTTTCCAAAGATATGAGGGTAAATAAAAAAAGAACGCCTGCAACAGTATGGCAATCACAACCCATTGATAGTAACGCAAAGTTAAACGCTCCAATGTATTTGGACCCACACCTACGCCAATAGAATTGTGAGCATCTGTTATAGTTGTTGGGATTATGAATGTACCAAATGTCCAGCAATAAGAATGAACGAATTTTTCAAATTTTAAATCTGTCATACAATAAATAGGATCGCCAAAATATTGTTTGGCAGAAAGTAGCAAACTAAATGCCAGCAACAAGACCACCGTACATTTGGAATGTAAAATAAAGATAGCATCGTAAATGTTTACACTTTTTAATTGTAAGTATTTAGCTAGAGGTTTCGTTGCGTCCAACATTTTTATAAGATTTTTCTGAATATAAAGAAAATATTTTTTTAAATGAAAAATAACGGCTGGACAAAGACCTGCGCCGAACGATTTTAACGGCGTCGGCGGCTTTGCTAAAAATTGTCAGCGGCGGCTCAAAGTCGGCTGTTAGCCGGCTGAGACTTATTTTTATTTCCTAGTTTTCACATCGTCTTATAGAGTTCTTTTATTCATAAATGTGGTTCCAGGTCCCCTTAGATGTAAGGGGATCCGAAGACCGTTTGTTTGAACATTATTTTTTTTATTTCCTAAAAGATTTATAACATACAATTTTGTATTTTGAGTACTTCGAAAGTGTTTAAAACATCAGATCGTTTGTTCGAACATTATTTATATTTTTTAAAATTATTAAAAATATATTAATGATGTTTTGTTGCTAACTTTCATGGGTAATTCATTACAAATTTTAAATTTATATACGTTCAGTAGTTACGTGTTAGGAATATACATACATGTTAACTTTAAAACGTCGATAAAGTTTGTATTAACAAAAATACAATTAACGAATATTAAGAATGACAAGAAATAAAAAAATATAAAAATTAAATTAAATCAAATATAAAAATTAATTTTCTAAAAGAATCGCGTATTTTTTGGTGTTGCAAACTTGTCCTTAAAGACATACTTTTATTTTTTAAAATTTCGTGGAAAAGTCTATTAGTAAAAATGCTTTTTGAAAGATATAGGGTCAGATATTTCTTATCAAGTTAAAAGTTGATTTTTTTCGCCGTACGAAAAACAGACTAAATTTAGAAAGTAGTTGGAGAAAAATTGGAATGAAAAAACGCGAGAAGAATCGAAAACTGTTGCTATATATTTTTCTCTGCGTACAACTTTTGCACAAACACATAAACCCCAACCAACTTTTTTGGTGTATGTATTTAGAATGATACTATTCATATTTGTGAATTTGCGACAATGAGAATTATCCTTTTCTGAAGCTGAATTTATAAAACCTATTTAAAATTCCTGTTTTTCATTTAATATCATAAACAAAGTTCTTATTTTAACTTAAAATGGTTATTTTGTAGCTAAAAACATATGTGTCTCTGAAAATAATAATTAAATAACATTATAACACAATAACTCAATTAATATACTTATGTGAATTGGGTAAGTATGGAAATTTAGTTCATATTTTTTAATCTTACACACGTTTCGCTTCATAACTTTGTCAATTATTATTCTTTGGAAGAACACAACTGTTGCATTTGTTGGCGAGTTTGACCATAAATGAGTAAAAAAAAAAAAAAATATGTACGTGCCTATAATATTAACAATTAAAAAAAAAAAAACAATTTGGTCCTACAATTATTTGGTGAAAGAATCAAATAAATCTGCTGTCATTACTGTTATTCAACGTTTATTAAACAGTATCGGGGGAATTTCGACCATCGATAGGAAACAGTTCAGAAAAAAAAGACCACATTGATTATTGGATGGAACAAGTTAAATTGAAACCATATTGAAAAAGCACTCCAACACTCTTGTAGAAAAATCACCCCGTTTCTCTCCAGTTAAGAAGCATGATTTTTTTATTTTTCATTTTTTTTGCCGTACGAACTAAATTTAGAAATTTTTTATTCACTTTTTTGAAGTGAATTAACAAAATTGCAAAGACTCTTTGAGATTTTTGCTACACACTAATATTACAGTGGCTCACCGCTTAAATTATGCATATTACAATTTTATTTTTTATAAAGCTCTATGACAAGGTAACAGNACTGGAATTAAAAATAAAATTTGGTATCATAAGAAAGAGGAAGATTTCTAGTTTAATATAGAAACATTATTGTTAAAGTTTACAAAAATTAATGCAACACATTTATCAATAACATGATGTTAGTGTTAATGTTACATATTTTATGTTACGTGAAGACGACTAGTTAAAAAACAACTATCAGCGATAGCACAATTTTTAAACCACCCTGTTTTAAAATGTAACATAATTTTTTGAACAAAATGATCTTTAAATTTAAAAGCATACGTTAAGGATGATTTTAAAATATTTTTTTTATGCTGTCAGTACCGTTATAATTGTTTTTGTTGTGATAATACAATTTTCAAAAGTAAATTAATGAAATTAAAAAAAAAAGAAATAAGGAAGCTTAAACACGTTTTTCGATATTAATTCTTGAAAAAAAAACTAAATATTAGTCAAAAATAACAATAATACATTGTTAATCATGTGTATTTGATTAAAGAAATTGCTCGAGTTCTAATAAAGAAGAAAAATTATAATAAAAAAATTCAGGAAACTATCAAAAAACTTTTGGAATTAACTTTATCATCTCAAGACAACGCTATGTATGCGGCAGTGAAACCATTGTCGAAATATTTGAAATTCAAATCTGTACACATTTACGATCTTATATTTACCCTTCATTCGAAATGTACTGTGGTCATACTTCTGACATGCTCATTCCTTCTGTCGGCCAAACAATACTTCGGTGATCCTATAATGTGCTTAAGTGATGAGAAAAACAATGAATATGTGAATTCCTATTGCTGGACACTAGGAACTTATATATTAAACTATAACGATTCAAATATGTTGTTGAGTGAAGTTAGGAATATGACAAGTAGTTCGAAGGAACGTATACGCGATAAAGGTTTTGCGGTTGCGGAAGGTAAGAGGGGGATAATAATAATTCGATTATATATAATATAATAACCCTCCAGATTTCAATAGAAAGTTTAAAATTATAAATTTAAAAAAGAAAAAAAAAATAGTTAAAAAATTATAATGTAATTTTCTTTCAGGTGTTGGACCTGAAGAAGTCGGCAAAACTGAACGCGTTTATTTGCGTTACTATCAATGGATTATACTGATCTTACTTTTACAATCTTTGGTTTTTTATTTTCCCTCATTTTTATGGAAAGTATGGGAGGGTCAACGTTTAAAACAACTTTGTTCAGAAGTCGGTAAGTAAGGAAATAATAGCTTTTATTATAACTAATTTAAAATTAAAATTGACCTTTTGTTTCAGGGGATGCTCTTGTACCCGAGGACACTTACATATCACGAACTAAATTATTAGTCAAATATTTCACTTCTGACTACAGGGACATACATTTTTGCTATAATGCACGTTATTTGTTTTGTGAAACTTTAAACTTTGTTATTAGTGTATTGAACATCTTAATGCTGGAAGTTTTTCTTAATGGATTTTGGTCTAAATATGTACAAGTTATAGCCGCTATACCTAGCTATGATTGGGTTAAATGGAATGTGTTAACTTCACGGGTGTTTCCTAAAATTGCCAAGTGTCATATGGTCAAGTATGGTTTTTCGGGTTCTACCACATCTCTAGATATACTTTGCATTCTACCATTAAACATTCTAAATGAGAAATTATTTGCTTTTCTTTGGTGTTGGTTTCTCATCATGTGTATATTGGCCGGCTTGAATTTAGTTTACCGTGGTATGTTGATATTTAATGAACCCTTCCGTTTACAATTGTTGCACACAAAATTACGCATAATGCCCAAGTCACATGTACGCAGTGCCATTGAGGGTATGACTTATGGTGATTGGTTTGTTCTATTCAAAGTTAGTTCAAATATTAATCCAATATTGTTTCGTGACCTAATGAAAGAACTATACGAAAATCGTAATCATAAGAAATCCTTGGGATTTAATGTTTGATTAAAGATGATAAATTTATTACTTATTATATTAGCATTCAATGATGAAACTGCCTTATGAATTAAAATTTCTATATGATCTCCTGAATATTGTTTATATAGACTATTAAAACTACTAACATGTCTTAATATTGCATAGTTTTCTAAGTTGTAAAATGCCTTAAGATATAGACGCATTATCACATTATTGATTAACATACATACGTATTTTAACGTATACGATTTAATTAATATTATTCAAAATTTTCGTTATCGCCTTTTGTACATTTTCAATTTGTTATGAATTTTTTAGTTTTTGCTTTAATTTATGCATTACATCGACTAGATTGAATTTATTATTATTTTTTTTATTTTTACAAGATATTTTTTACACATATCTTCTGCGTATTACAGTTAATATATTTTGAATTAATTTATTTTTTATGAAATATTTTTGAATAATACCTATTTAATGATAATAAAATTAATATTTTTTGTATATAACATTTACAAAACTAAAACACATATGTTCTTTTATTTTCTAGCTATAGGTATTTATTATTTTATTGATCTGGAAGTGAAAGTAAATTAATATTGATCATAAAATTAGGGACTTATCATTGACTTTTCACCTTATATTGGAGTTGGTCGGTAGAGTTTGTGGAAGCGTGCCATACGCGTTTTGGTTTCCAAGTTTTTATCGACTGTCGAACTATCCGTACAAAATTTCGTTATCATGTACATGTTTTTATTAATTAAGAAATTAATCTTCAACGCACACTATGTGTTTCTAGTATTTTACTCATAACTTTTTTGGTTATAACATAGATATGAAGTTCCGTTTTCAGAAACTTAAGTCGAATGTCAAAAATATACCTAAGTCTAAGAATTTTTATTGAAAACAAAAATAATTAAGTTTCGTTTAAGCTTCATAACTATGTCAATAATCGAACATTGAACTATTTGAGTCCTGTTTTCAACAGAGGGATTCAGAATCGAACCAGGACCCAGAAAAAATATACCTTGTGGCAAGTGCAGATCTAGCTCATGCTTTTGGAGAATAAAAATAGAATAATTTTCACAATATGAAAATATTTAAAATTGAACCTTACCTTGTACTTTACTTTAAGTCCCTTAGATTCAACTGTTATAGATTCCTTTGTTACGCCTATAACAAGTTCCAAGCAAAACCAAGAAGTTACAGAAATTTAAAAAAAAATTTTCAACTCTGTCCACTGTGCAATGGCGTCAATAACATTTTTAACAGTCGTTTATAATATCTTGTGGGATAAAATTGTTAACAATCGCTGGATGAGTGCTACTTCAAAATTCAGGGTATGCAAAACAATTTTTTCGTGTAGAAGTTTCAATTTAATTTTGAACCAAAAGTTAAAATATAGCGAAATTTATTAGCTTTTTGATTCCGTAAACTGTTTTCAACACCACAAATTTTGAGGTGGATTTTTTTTTGTTCCATTAAAACAAAGAATTGATTATTTGTGTAGGCAGAGAATGAGATTAGATATGTTTTATCCGAAAAACGCTTTTAAAACACCTCATGGAATCAAAATAATGTCGAAAAATTTAATAATATTTTTTAATTTATTTATATTTACATAACATTTTAACTGATTTTTAAAGTTGTAGTGGGTCGCGATTCCATTGAAATATCAAAAAGGGGTCGCGAAGCAAGATCTTGTGAGAACCCCTGCTATAGATAATCATTTTATGATTGGAAATTATATTTGCCTATGGATTGAAACGAAAATTATCATACCTTAAAAACTCTACAATTAAAACCTCTAAATTTTCATTAAACTTGTAGTTTTTGAACGTTTTTTAAGCGCATTCACATATTGAAATGAAAAAGGTGAATCCCCATATTATTTGATGTAACAAAGCAATGGGAATCCCCGAATTGGATATACAACATATGTAAGTTTTTTACAGTCTTTATTTGAAGTTTGGAACATATGCACTTGTTGCATCAGTTTTTATAGAAAAGTGTTTAAGTTTAATGTGATTGGATCAGCACGAGATCGTCAGATCATTTTTGCAAACCAGTCCAATCTATATGCTTTACAAAAAGGGCGTATATTCACTTTGACTGTATGAGTTTAGTGAAACTCCCATCAACACGTTTGTATTGCTCTACTGATCCAACATTTCACCAAGCTCAGGTTTCAGGAGTCATGTCATGGAAACGATTTGATGAAATTACAGCCAATCTTCATTTTTGCGACAAAAGTAAGGCTGATGTTAGAGACCGTGGCTACAAAATTCGTCCAAGTTTAGAGCACATTAATAAGGCTATGCCTGATGCATATACGTTTTCCAAAATACTCTCTGTCGATGAACATATGGTAAAGTTTAAGGGTCATAATGCCATAAAACAATATATGAAGGACAAACCTATTTCATGGGGAAAAAGGGGTGGACAATCGAGGTGTCTATCTTTCCTTAAATTTTATTGACAAGCTAGTAAAATAGCTATTAATTGACCTTGATTTTACATTTTCAGCTTTAACCAAATTGGAAACACATCTCTGCATAAAATGGAAAAGAGTGAAAATTGGAAACACTGTTGCCAATGTGCATTCACTAAAAAATGTAGTCACATAAATGTCAATGCTATGTGTTCCTTTGTTTCACAACATCCCGTGATTGTTTTGGAATCTATCATGAACAACATTAACAAACAATTTTTTAAGATTTATTGTATTTTATTTTATGTTTTTAATAAAACAACATAAAAAAATTTAAATAATTTTTACAATTATTTAATTTGGGATAAAAAAATTAGCTTTCAACCCATAGGCAACTATATTAAATACTCAATAATATCACATAGACCATGATTCTATAAGCCCGGGTTCACACGCAACAATTTTTCTTGTCGCAATTCTGATTTTGTAGGCGAGAGAGGTAAAGAGAATGTGAAAGTTTAGTATTCTCTTCTCTTTCTCCTATAAACTCAGAATTGCGGCAAGAAAAATTGCCTTGTGTGAACCC
>MINK01173152.1:3409-21007 GCA_001735545.1 Phormia regina
AAAAAATATAAAATTATGCCAAAAAGAGAGCAACATAAGAAATAAAAAGTAAACATTTTTTTTATACATAAAAGAGAATGAGCACGCAAGAAAGAGTGATTGTGTTAAAAGTACATGAAAAATGTTGAATTACATCACTAAACGCACTTCACACATAAATGTTAGGTTAGGTAATTGCAAAAATAAAACAATAATGATTTAGATAAATATTTTACTAACACACAAATCATACCTTTACTGAATCCATGGGATACATAATAATGTGTTCCAATATACCGGCTATAGCTCCGGCCGTCATATTTACACTCACACTTGTGGTGGGTAAAGATTCGTAGTCGTCGATATTCATTGCAGTAAGTTTTCTTCTTGTTCTGTTCTTATTTTTGAAATTTAGTTTTCTAAAAGGACAGCTGATTTGATTATATATATTTTTTTCTTAAACACCAAAATTTTCTTTTCTCCTTAGGGTCCTCAATTAGCAATTTTTTTTTTTTTTATAAATTTCATAAAATTATTTAGTTTGCTGTTGCTACGTTTTGTTTATATATTGTATGTGGCTTTTCTTGTTGAAATTATTTACTTTCTAGCAGGCAGCTCTCAACACAACTAGTTGTTGGAGGTGTTTTTTATAGGCTGCCCTATGATTTACTACTAAACAAGTTTTGCAAAATGTTAGTGTTTTGTTGCTCCAACTGCGCTTTCGCTATTTGCTTTCCCCCACTGCTCTGACAGCACGACTCTCTTATATCTAGATTTTTATTTCTATTATGACGTTTAGCAATTTGCTCTTTTTCTGTGTTCTTCTTTTAAGTTGTTCTGTTCTTTTTAATATTGTGTTTTTCTTTTCATTCGAAGATAGAGGGAATTTTATCTTAAATCGTTGTGTGTTGGATGGGTTTTCGTTGTTTTCTTCTAATGGTTGATAAGAAAAGTGTAAAAGTACGTTTTTTATTCCTGTGTTGACAAATTTTGTTTACTTGCTGGTTGGAAATTTAAATTTCTCATTCAGCCCTTTGATTTTACAATTCGAGGACCAAAGTTCGTTTTGGCGCCTATGTTTTTATAAAACTTTAACTTGTTTCCAGTTAATTAAAATGCGAACAAACCGCCACATGCCATATAAAATAAAAGAATGCATACAACAGCTAGTAATTAATTATAAGTTTAATTAAAACTCAAAAGGTTTTCTGGTCTGGTAGTGTTTTTCGTTTCCAAAAGTTGGAATTGACAGCTTAGCAAATTTTTTTGTAGCTTTTCATGAAATTTTTATGCACATACAGTCTGCATGAAAAAGCTTTTACACGTTTTCCAAATTTATTTAGATTTTTCTTTATAATATTTGCCAAAAAAAGTCTACGTAACTACTTAAAGAATTTTACTTCCAATTTAAAGTAATTGACACTATTTATTTTTTTCATTTAAGTATAAAAAAGCGAACACGCGTAGATAAAGTGAATCTAAATTGTTACACAAAAATATCTGAAGTATTCTCTTCAAATACTTGTGTCTAACGATTTTAACGGCGGCGGATTTTCTAAAAAGTATTGGAGGCGGCTCAAAATTGGCTTTAGCCGATTGAATGGTGAACATTACATTGAGTCTACATTAGATAAATTTTTATCAAAACAAACGTCAAATTTTTGTTTGAGTATCAGATAATTTTTTATCTCTTTCAAATATAAAGGGAAAACGAATATCATAACAAACCATATAAAAAGTACTAACAACAATTAAGATGACGTCTTTTACCAAGCATTATCAAGACAAAGTTGTCAGAGCTTGAGCGCTGACAATTTTCTTTTAACGCAGCAATAATACAGACAAATTCAGTCTGCATTAGACAAATCCTTACACAAAAAACTTTTTAAAATTTGCTTAACAACCAAGTTTAAATATCGAAAAAATTAACATTAACATGAAATTGAACGATCTACATTTAACAGTAACATGATGTTAGTGTTAATGTTAAATATTTTAGTTACCGTGAGGACGACTACGTTATACAAGTTTAATACTATTTATTTATGTTTACAGTTATAACATAGGTCTCCACAAGAGTATTTTTTATATCATAAATTTGTAAACAGAGAGTCGCAAATTCGCTCTCTGAGAGAACTATCCCAACGTGTAGACTAAAATATTAGTACTTATCCTTTATATAGATTTACTGTCAAAAAAAAAAAAAAAAAGAAAAAAAAAAAAGAAAATAAATAACAAAAGTTTGTTTATGCTGTGCATGTTATTTTTCAAAAAGTTTTTTAAAGACATATGTTTTTTTTTTTCGGTAAAATTGTTTTTATTTTAAAGTGTGTTGTTTTTTAATTTTAAACAATTAAAAAGTACATAGGAAACAAAAACCAATATTCGACAGTAACGCGAGCTGCGTCGAATGAAAAATTTTTAAAAAACAGCTGTTCTTACGAGTAAACTTTTCTAATTATAACTATGGCCATCAGTAAGAAGAAAGTATACCGTAAGCATACGTTGTTTTAAAATTTCGTTCATTGATACCATGCTCGCAGTTACTGTCAAATTGCCTTTTTGTGTTCCCATGGTAAATTTTTCGTATGAGTATCTAGTCTTCCTCTCCTTTAGTCTCATTCATTTTCGTTCATACCACTTTGACATTGGAGCCGGTAGTTTACACTAACAAAATCAAGGAATGTTGTTTTTTGTCAGATGTGGCGAGTACTTGTTATTGAACTATGGTAAACATAAACAAGCAAAATTTGAAACCACATAGCTCAAAACTAGCAAAACTCAGTGGCGAGCCATATTGGATTTCAACAAATAAAGAAAAATTCTCAGACCTGTTTAATGTCGTTACCCGATTTCTTAATTCAGCCCGTGTGGCATAGAAAATAAGACTTGACAAGAGAACCAAGCAAGACCAAATTGCGGCGCGGCGGTACACAAGACAGTAGCGGCGTGCTTATATCGTCGGCTTGTGGATTTATTTCCAAGTCACTTGACGAATAAATTCAAAGCAGTGACCAGCGTCGAACGACTTTAGCGGCGGCTTCCGCTTATCGTAAAATTTTCGGCGGTGGCTCAAATCGGCTGTTAGCCGGCTGAAAGTTGAACATAAAAACTTTTTATTTGCTAGTTTTCATATCACATTGCTTCCCAAATGTTGGTCCATGTCCCCTTAGATATAAGGGGATCCGAAGATCGTTTGTTTGAACATAATATATAAGTATATCCAAAAAAATATCACATAACTTTTTGTATTTTTTGTACTTCTAAAGTGAGTGATTCCATATCAAAATAGACAGTAATAGGATTTGACATCTATGATTTCATTTGCTAAAAGTATTTTTCATTGGAAGTGATTTTTAAGTCATAAGGTTTTAGACCCATGTCTCTCTTCTGTCTAATAATATGATGTTTTTAAAATCGAAAATATGTAAAAACTAGACAAAGTTATACAATTTAAGTTGCTTACAACTTCTAAAATATAAATGCTAGATACATATCTAATCTTAGTTTAATATTTAAGACTAGGATATTACCTTTATAACGAAATACAAAAAGTTTTATTACGCCAAAAATAATTTGATCGAATTTGGAAAATATGACTATTTTGGTATAACGACGAAAGTAATTTAAATCGTTAATATCATTTCATTATTACACCTATCATCCATTCAAATGTTCCACCGGAATAGATTTTACGAAATTAATCATAACACAAAAATTGTTTTAAATTGTATATAAACTACATAAATGACAGTATTAATTAGTATACTATGATGAAGATTTATAATGAATCAATTTTTATGTAAAATTGGAAAATCAAATTTTCTGTGAAAAATCAGATTACAGTCAAAATTTATATTATTGATGAAAATTTGAATTTTTGATGATAAATTTAAAATTATTTAAAATAACACATTTTAAAAATTTTGTTTAAAATATATATGAACACTTTTAAATAACATAACATTGTGAATCTGTTAAAAATTATTTTGTTTAAAAATTTGCAAATTTATTAAAAATAATTCTTTTATTATATTATATTTTGTATGTTCGTATTGCAAATTTTCACCGGAAACACAACTTTTTCAATAAGCTAACTAAAAACTCGATTTTTAACTAAAAATTTACACTTTTCGGTAAAATTTAATTTTTTCAATATAAATTAAAATTTTCACAAAAATCCAATTTTTCATTAAAAATCTAGTTTTTCATTAAAAATCTTATTACTCACTAAAATTTTATTTTTCAGTAAAAATCTATTTTTTCGCTTAAAATCATTTTTTTTACTATACATAAAATTTTTCACTAAAAATCTAAATTTTTAATAAAGAGTTTAAAAACCGCATTAATTCAAATTCGCATAAAAACGAGGTTTGAGTGTAGTCACATTTTCGAAAATTAGATCAAATTATCTTTATCTTTAAAATTAAAACATGTTCTTTGTGCCTAAGTTTTACATACATACACATACAACAAGCTAGCAGTGCAACCAGGCTGTATGTAAATAGATAGTTAAATGGACTTGGAAAATTATTCTGAATCGATTGGTATACTTTAAGGTGGATGTTATAAATGGAAAAGTCCTCATTTTTATAAATCAAGATTTTATCCAACATTTTTCAGTAAAAAAAAAAAATAATTTTAAATTTTGACATTTTACAAAATAATATAACAATTCATTCGAAAATGAAACACATATTGAAAAAAGTATTATTATATAAATATTTAACAACTAACACAATAACGGGGTCGTGAATTGGGTAAATGTATTTTAAATTTTCGTATAAATTTCAAAATGTTAAAATATGAGTTATTGTTATTGAGTTATGAAAGAATAAAAAGCTCATTGATTGCATTTAATTATTTTAGAACTATGTAATTATTAATTTGTTTTTAAACTGAAAGTACCTTTAAAGTTTCAGATCTCCTAAAATCTTTTTCACACATTATATTTAAGATTACAACCCTTTACACGTATCATATATACGTGTTCTGTATGTATAACTTTGTTGTGTAATTTAAGGAAGTTTGAATTACCACTGTAAAAACAAATTGGAAACAAGTCCCAAAAGCTAATATTTTAAACTTACAATTTACCACATTAATACAGGGAAACTTTTTCTCTTATTTGCGAATATGCGTAGCATAAGCAAATCGTAGCCATGTGTAAAGTATTTGCCACATTGGTCGTTTATCTTTTCGAATTTTTCGCGTTATGTTTTGTACTTTTTATAAAAGGCAAAAAAAAAAAAACAGATTATTATTGAAAAATTTTAAAACAATACGTAACATAAATCAATTAATCATTTGTTTCTTTTATTTATTTATTTATTACAAATAGAGAATTAAACATTTAACAAAATGTATACAATATTATATTTTTCTTAAAACGAAACTAAATTAGAAGAACATGATAAGAAACTAAATAAACAACCAACTAATACATACTGTCTTCTAAATATAATATTTATTATACATATTTATTAATCTTTACTTAATTAAGACATTGTGTTTTTAAATTTTCTATTAAATATGGTATAATTTTTTTGAGGTATTTTTATGTTTCTTAATTTGCTTGGAATATAGTATGTGTAAATGTGTTGTTGTCTATATCTATATCTTATCGAACTTAGGAAGAACACAACAAATAAATGCAAAAAGATTTGGAAAAATATATGAAATATCTAAAAAAATATTAGATTTTTGTTTGTTACTACTCACACCTAAACTTAATAACTTACATATATAACATTATCATTATTATTTTGTTCAAATTATTGTCAAAACATATATTTAGTATTTGCGTATGTGTAGGTGAATTAAACCATTTCATTTTAAAGATTGCTAAGCTCTGGATTGCATTAATGATGGCTGGCATAAAGTTTGGAACTCTTTTATATTAGGAAACATTTACAAGCCCTTGTTAAACCAAACTTGTGTCAATTCCGAATTCTTCTTTTTAATAGATTCTTGTACCTCAGGTTCTAAGCTCTTAACCTGTTTTTTAAGAAGTATTTTTAAAATTAATTTAAATATATGTAGGTATGTTTTCAAATACTTACATCTATGGCAGCTCTTTGACTGAAGAAAGCACAGCCTAAAGGTGTGGCAAAGATTAAAACAAAACCACAGAATAATGTTTGTATGGGAGCACTAGCCTTCGGGAAACGTTTCAAGAAACCACCCTTTTCCAATTTGTTTATCAACAAAGGAGTTAGAACTACAAAAAAGAATTTACTTTTTTTATATAAAAATCTTAGGATTTTAAGGAAATATTAATTATATTACCCATGCCAGGAGTGGCCATAGCTATTCTACTGGCCACCACAGCGGTAATACCCACAGCAGCTGCTTTCTTGGATACACCCATTTCATTGTTTTGTTCATCCAATAAGGTGACACCATTCTTTAATTCTCTATAATTAAATAAAATATATATATGTATATTATTAATTTAAATTTGTTATATGTATTTTTGTTTAAAAGTTTCAAAAACTTACTGTAAACGCATCATCGGTACATTGATGCAGTTAGCAGCAGCTACAGCTGCCAAAGGTACCAAACGGCCAATCAAAGGATTTAAATTCTGAAATAAAAATAAAATATTTTCATTTAAATGAAAATAAAGAAAAAATTTATTAAAATGTTTATAGAAATTTAAAAACTTCCACAAGGTTTTTTATTTATAAAGAAATATACATATATCTACCTTAACTATTCTATTTAAAGATAGAGCTGTGGTCAAGGCACCACCAGTAGCCAAAACATATGAAGTCAACAATTGTCTAAACAAAAAGTGAACAAAAATACATAATCAAATTAAATTTAATTCGTTTCTATTAAATAAACTAAAAATTCAATTAATGAATGAATAACAAACAAACAAACAAAATTCACACAAAAAACTTACTCTTTGGAGAGGGGTGTTGAGCCGGAACGATTTGTATAGTTGACCACAGCGTTAAATGTTTGATTTACCCACTGCCAGAAAATAACAGCTGGTGTAGTTTTATAGAACGAAAGCATACCTGAAGTGCACAAAAGAACAAAAAAAATATACTTATTAATCAAATAATTTACATAAATTTATAAAAAGTAAAATAAAAAATGCGCTTTAAAAAATGAAAGTTTTAATGAATTGAATGTCGGTCTTTTTTACACTATTTACAGTTACAATTCGTTAAGTGTTAATTAACACGTGTTTCCGATCAGTACGATCGATCGTACAATGAACTTGACATTTAATATTAAATTGTTTTTATATTAAAAAAAAAAAATAGAAATGAAGAAGGGTATAAGGTTTGTCATTGTGTCTGTAACATATTATAAAATATATACCCCATAAATTTTGAATCCTTGTGAAAACCAAAGTTAATAATTTGTCAATATGTCTGTCACAAATACTTCACCTCTATAAGGTTTGTTTAGTATTGCACATGGTCAAAATCGGATCATAAACAGTTATCAGGCAAATACTAGAACAACTTAGTGTTCGTAATAACTGCAGTTAATACCTTGGTGGGTATAACAGATTCGTCTATGACGAATCCAATATTATTACATGTTTATTTGTGTCATTTATACGCTATTTAGAGAACGAAAAGGAAACGTGTAATGTGTATGGTTATGTAATTTCTTTCTTTGTAGAATAATATGGTACTTGAATTTTAGAAATTTCGGTTCTTTAAGTTTCAACATAAACTTTTGAGGAATTAGATTACAAATTATAAAATTGTTTTATTTGCTTATAAAACAAAAAAATGATTATCAATAATAAATTTTCAAAATTTCTTATTAACCCTAAATAATACTTTTTATAAATTGTTTAATAAGAGCATTCATTTTAAATTTTATTAAAAAAGTAGAATACAAATCTACAAATCTTACTTCCTTCGAAAAAATCTGATTTATACAGAAATTTAAAATGTAATTGGATTCTTGAATTCCATATTAAACATTAAAAATTAAGAATTTCAAATAATTAATTTCGAATAAAAATGCAATTTTTTTAAATTAAAAAATTATTTGTTTAAAATATTTTGAAATATATTTAATTATAGAATGAAATTAATAAATAAATATTGTAATAAATATTTTTTTTTATATATATAAAAACAGTTAAGTTCAAATATTTTTAATTAGAAATCACTTGAAATCCTAAAAATAGGATTTATTATATACATTGAATTTTACATTTCTACTTACATCCAGTAATCAAGGTATTCATAGGAACCTGAGCCGACATACGACCAATAATTAATGATTTCTCTCCAGTCTCCGGATGGAAGGCGGAATCATACAAATATTTGGCGCGCCATAATTCTTCAACGCTCTTAACATCTGGTACAGGTTTACCAGCTCGATAATCGTTAACAATTCTCTTGGCTCTTTCTAAATCAGCATTTGTGGCCAATAAGTTCAATGGGTTGGTCAAGAGGAAAAAGTGTTTGGCACGATTCATATAAGTGCTTTGATCATATTTGGGCTGATCGATGTCGACTTTTGGTAGCGTTGTCATGTTGGAAAATTTGTTTATTATTTTTTTTATTTATAAAACGCACTTAACCTTGAAAAAAGAAAGTAAAAAAAAAAACACAAAAAAATTATCAATTTTAATGAAAACAATTAAATTACTCAAACACGCATAATGATAATTATTACCAATGTCTAGTGGACTTAGTGATAAGATTTATGAACAGGAATGGAAAAAATGAAAAATAATTGTGATTAAATGATATTGAATATTATTTTATTATAATATAAACAAGATTTAGCCCTAAATACTATTTTATATAATTTGCTAGTAAGTTCATTGGGGGTCTTCAAAACATTCACTGTAGATTATAAATGAGAGTTTATCGCAAATCTTATGCATATAATAATGTGCTTATTTATTTATTTATTTATTTATTTATTTATGATTATTTAATGGATTTTTTTTTTATTTAATTTAATATAAATTTTTTACTCTGTAGCCATACGATTAATCAGTCCTTACGTTATCAGTTCGAATGTATTTTAAAGACATACATACATATATTCTTTTACGTTATAGTAATACTTACAATTAAAAATAATTTAATAAAATATTTTTAATCTAAATAATAAAAATACATTCACGAAGACTGAGTCGTTTTTAAATTATTTGTGTTTATTTATTTTTGATATTTATAATAAGGACGGACTTCGATCGTCTTTATTTTAGTAACTGATTAAGATCTTTTAAAACTTTAAATTTTTTTTTAAAACTTGAATACAATGGATCCTATGATCTACTTTAATGTTAACATTAAATTAAATATATTTTATGTAGTTAACGAATTGATAATTGTTTATTTTTAAATGAAAATTATTAACACATTTAAGTTTATTTTAAATTCTATTGTTATATGTATATGTATTTATTTATATACACATACTAACATATACAAATCATCATTGCAATTATTAGCTTTATTTTTTAAGAAAACATCAAAAAGTTAACTTTAAAATTTTAATTTGTTGATCTTTTTTGTTGTCTCTTGAAGAGTTATTAATAAAGCATATAAGAGCTTTTATGACATTAGATCGGATGGGATATTTATTTACTTTTTATATTTAATAAAATCTATTTTATTTTGCGGTAAACAATTTATATATCATAGAAAAATGTATGATTCAATATTATTTTGCCAGATATTCGTATTTCATTATAAAAATACATACATAAATATACATTTGCTTTTAAAACATGTATAATAAATTTTTAATTTATAAAATATTTTCCGCCCTTGATAGTAAGAATTTAAAGCAAGTTCCTATTATTCATGGGCTTCAAATTAACTAATTTTCATTCAGACAATCTTTTAAGAATTTTCTTATCGATTTGGGCTTATGTCGTATTTTCATTGAAAATTCTTATTTATTTATTTACGAGCGTAAGCCGGTTCGTTTCGCTATCCCTTATTAAGGAATATTAAGGAATATCGAACATTTACTACCGCTAAGGAGTTTTAAAAGGTGGGCGTGACATACAACTAATTTCTTGCATCTGTATGTTAAATTTCGTGAAAATCGGTGAAGACGTTTATGAGTTTAACATCCAATCGAGATCTCACATAGCCTATAACAACTATCGAAAGTGGGTGTGGCATCGAATCGAGATCTTACATAGCCTATAACCACCTCCGGCATTGGTAGTATCTGTGTGTTAAATTTCGTGAAAATCGCTTTAGCCGTGATTGACGCACACCCAACAAACAAACAAACAGACTCACACCTCATTTTTTATAATATATATTATGATTTTATGTAGTTATTAAATGACATATCGTTTGCATATTTTTCTCTTAGAAAATTAATATTTTGGAGGTAATTATTATGGCGTATAAGAAACTTTTATTATTTTTCATATATTTTTGGTTGCACTGATCAGTTTTCATTGAATCTTTTGCTGATATTAAGATTTTGAAATATTTTTCATAATTTTCCCGATTCATTTTGCAACAGAATGATTTGGTATTAAAACCATCGCATGATAGTTACACATTTACAGCGCTACTTCGATTTATTGATATAATTTTTATTACTAACACATCCATACCTATTTAGGTACTTCTGTTAAAGAGTAGGTTTTTTAATTATATATTAATTTGATCTTTTAAGTCCAATGTTTGATACCCCCTTGAATTTAAAGTCAGACACTCTAAAGTGTTGCTCTTGAAAGCTCTGTTGTGAACGCCTTCAACAATTCGCATTCTTCTACGAAAACTATAATTTCTTCATCTAAATACTTCATATATTATTTATCCGTTTGCATAGATTAAGGTGACAATTAAAAGCTCTTAATGGTGCATTTATATAAAAACAAAAATAAAAAAGGTTTAAAAGTTTCATAAACACAACCTTTTTTTTAATATTTTGTAATTTTTAGTTCAAGAGAAAGATTTTTTGTGGAAAGCGGCTTGTCTAACGTAATTCTTTCTTTTTACTGAACTTTTTTGTGGCAAAAAAAATTCGCATTGAGTTTCTGAGGAAATTTTAATTCTCAAAGCAATATAAATCCCAAATGCACTAAAAAATTTTTTCATTACATCATTATTTTTTTACCGTTAAAAGTACTACGGCGAAAAATCAAATAAATCGGAAATGAGTTAGGATGGTCGTCTAGTCCATTTATACCCCTTATAGGGTTAAATAAATGTAATAAAAATATGCAAGTTTGTAAAAGTTCATTGATTTTTGGGGGTTTTATTATCCACTTTTCAGTTTCATTGCATTTTAGATTTAAACGGAAAAAACCTAAAAATATTTTGTTTAATAAAAATGTATACATATACATTTAGTGGTAGTTATTGTTGTTGCTAAATCTATAAGCATAAAATCAAACGTTCACAGAGAGCAAAAGGGCGTGCAGAACCATTCTATGCACTGATAACGATTTTTCACAAACTGTTTTAATGTTTTAACATAGAATTTTCAACTGACGACACAGAGGCCATTAAACATATTTTCAAGACCAATGTCAAATTGTTGGATCATCATATCTACATACATAAATAAAAAAGCAACAACATATTAGAAAGCAGCAACAACATTCACTTCTAGTAAATATTTAATGATTATAAGCAGTAAATACTGATTTTCGTTCATTTCTTTAATACTTTAATATTATGTGTATATACATATAGTGTATATGTATGTATGTATTTTATTTAACATAAAGAAATAAGTTGTTTTCTTTTCATATTAAGTAGCATATTTATACATAATTTTTTTTATTTTTTTTTTAATTTTTTGTTAAAATTATTGAATTGAAAATTGTTTGAAGCCACACAGGCGGATCAAGTGTCCGTCAATCATTATATTATTCTTATCGCAAAAATTTTCAAATGTCAAAAAAAAAAAATAAAATCACTTGTTACATAATTTAACGCAAAATACTACTTAATTTAATAACGTGCTTTCTTTTAATTATTAAGATATTATATATATTTTTGTGTTAATAATGATTTATAATGAATTACTTCTCCTTTTCTATTGAACTTTTTTCTTTATTTTTGCACTATCTAATACCGCTTAACAGCTTTAAAAATTATGAAAAAAGAAAAGCAGCTGTCTAATCATTGAATTCCACCTTTTTTCGGTAAATGAAGATTTTAGATTCCATTAATATTCAAACATCTTCATACACACATTCACATATAAAAATTTCTCAAGTTTCTTTCTCATTTATTTAGCTTATTTTTTACCTTGTTTTTTTTTTCTTCTATTCACACAACTAAATTGAAACTTATTTTGCACACGCCGTTTTATTTCTCCTGCTTTTTTGAATCGAGTTTCGACCGGTTTGGCAGTAAAGTGAAAACTGATTTTAGTTTGTAAGCAAATTAACTGTTCCACTCTTAACTAAAGTACAACTACAATGTTATTATGTTTAGTGTTGTTGTTTGTTTTTGTATTTTGTGGAAAAAGCTTAAAATTAATGGAATGTTATTGTTGGGGCTGTTGATTGTTAAACACACTCTCTCATAAAAAGAATATTACTATTTAAGTTTGAGGTGGCCAGATGGTGGAGAAAATTTGTCCCCACAATTGGGGAGATTTTTTTTTTAATTTTTGTAGTAAGTTTAATTATGTTTGTATCTAAACCGTTTATAAGTAAGTTTGTCATTCCGTTTGTAATTTCCACAAAAAAAGTTGATATTCTCTGGATTCTTGTAAGAAATGATAATCCTTCCGAGTTTCTGAATTCTCTGTATATGCTGAATTTTTGTGCTAAAAAATTAAATAAATCAATAATAACAGAGATATCGGGCAAAATTCATTTTTGATTTTTTGAAGCTCTTGTTTAAGCTACAGATTTTTTAACATAAATTGATCAAAAATAGTTTTACAAAATGTCGGTTGTTTGAATCAGCCAAATTTGTTCAAGTTATAAACATAAACTAGAAAAAAGATTTTGGTCATATTTTCTTTTTTCAAACATGTAATTTTTGCAATGTAGTCACTATTTAACACAAATTTATATGTTTTTTGATAAGTATAGGCTTTTGGTGGCACTTGTTTTCTTAATGTACCATTTATTTGGTATTAAAATTAACATACATCAATAGCATTAAATGATACCTTTCTAATGTTGTCATAAAATATGAATCCAGATGAAAATTGTCCAAACTAATCAAACTTTAATAATATACAATTTAAAGCTAAATCATTGAAAATTTTACTAAAATTTTATTTATTTATTTTTAAATTGTATGGCATTTTCACCTGGGCTATTACATAAATGTTATAGCCTTTATGCAATATTTGTTTGGATTTTTAAGGGTACATACTCTCAAATATATTTCTAGAAATCGTTGGCATCTTATATTATAGATCAAATAGTTTGTCATAATTTTTAATGAAAATATCAGAACCTGTTTATGTCGATCACACGCACGTTTTTCCAAAGGAAATCCAGAGATTTTGGGATTTAAATTTTAAAATAGTAGGACAACATATATGAATTACTGTACAGAACTAAAACATCATCAAGTTTAGTTGATATGGAAATAAGGAATGTGAAGGTATACTGGTCAAATTTAAACATTCGCAGGAATTTTTTTTATTACAACAACAATTTGATTTTACTTACCATAATTTAATTTTATCCAACAAAAGTTTAACAATTCAGTTTACAAAATTTTTTTATGATAAATGAAGGTAAAAAATATGGAATTTTAGCGATTTAGAAAATTTTAGATGACAATCTTTATCATAATTTTGTCTGGCAGCACTAAACTATACATTTAAATTCTTGGTCATTAATAATTATGAATAGAAAACAACAACAAATTGTAAGTTGGTGGTTGTTTTCCTAACAAACGTCCACTCTTTTTGTTGCTTTCCACTTTTTTTTGTTCATTTTCTTATCAATAACATGAGTATTTGAAGGGCAAGAGAATTTTAGAGCAGAATTTTTTAAGCAGAGAGTATTGAGTAGGGAATTTTATGGAAAATTTTTAGGAAACAATTGAGTGGATGTATACTTTTAGATACAAACAAAAAACATTAATAGAAAAGATATTTTATGTGAAAGATGTCTATTGATATCATGATTCTGTTTGAATACACTGGAACAAATTTTGATAGAAATTTATTAAAATGAAATATAAATATTATTTTTTTCAACACATGGTATATGTTTGACAAATAACTCATTGAATTGAATTTTAATAGAGGGTGCTTCCTTAAAATCTTTATTGTATTTCTACAGTTTAAAAACTTCATCAAGTAAAATTACTCATAACTTCTTGAATAGTTCCTGGACAAAACATCATTGTCTAATTTTTCAACAATAATTTTGCTTTTGTCGATTTCATAAGTCCCAAAAAATTTTCATTCACTGCTCGTTCAGTGAATGATCTGTACTAAGCTCCTAAAATTTAAATATTAATTGGAAAAGACACCGGTTTCTTTTGGGAAAAATCATAAGAATTTTTTTCAATCATCAGATGTTTCATGGCCTATGAACTATTATAAAAACAACGAGGTAAAAATAAAAATCAGGTAATATATTTAAATAAATATTATAGAAAATAAACATTAAAATAATTTAGTTTATATGTTATCTATGTAAATTACGAAGCAATAATTTATACATTTTCTAATTAAAATGTGTAGCAACTTTTACTAGACGAAACATTATCGAAAAAATCGTTTTTTTTCCAACAGGTATTATGTATTTTTAATTCAAAAAAAGTTAACTTTAGTCAATACACATGGTAAGAGAAAAATATATAGTTTTATACAAATTATTTACTACAACCATTTAACTGACCATCAGGCGCGGATCCAATTCCTATTAGCATTTTCATTTTGGGGAGGGAAATTTTATTTTTTTCCCTCCCCGTGGATCCGCGGCTGCTGACCATAAATCTTAAATTCGGTATTCATGTATCGGTATATACATGTATAAAATATTATTTTAAACTTTACAACAAAACTTGATTTGTAATAAAACATACATTCCATATATACAGACTAGAATGTTCTTGTAGTAATAAAGAATGTTAGCTCTGATTTCATCCAAAATTTAGCACAGGATCCATATAATATTTTTGCCGAAAATATGTCACGTCCGAGAATAACTTTTTTTTCATCACTAATAAATGTTGTTATGGCGTCCTATCAAGTTTCAAGCTACAATATGGAAAGTTTTCGTTCCTTAGCCCGAATATAGAAAATAGTTTCAATATATTGTGTATATTTTAAATTAAAAGTGCAGGATGTTAAAAAAAATTCATATAAACCAAAGTCAAAGCGGTGAAGGATAGATATAAAGGAGGTTCACACCACGCGTTCTCGTGTCAAAGCGTTTCATGCATAACGTACTTTCTTCGCATTCTACGCTTCAAGTTACATGCAACGATTTTTACGCCCCAATATTTGTTTTGATTGAAAATACTTGAATAAAATATTTCGCAAAAAAATTGAAAATTTTAAAGAATTTATAAAATTAATTGAGTTTGTGAATATAATATTTCATGTTTTCTTGTAGCTTCAATTAATTTTTTCTCCATTGTTCATCAAAAAAATTAAACAAATTAAAACAAAACAAATTGTGAAAATCAGCTGTTTTATAGGCGCGCCACTTGTGATGCTTTCAAAAATAGAAAGTAGATCTACTTTTCGCATTCTATGCGCCAAGGTATCCTACGCTTTAATACATTAATTCATAGTATAATTAGAAAGTATATTCCTTGACATACCTCGCGGTACTGTCAAATCGTTTTTGTATCCTTATGTAAAATTTTTTCTTGAGTATTTTACTTTTCCTCTCCTTTATTTTCCCATTTTCTGTTCATAGCATTTTGACATTGGGTGCAGCCCAATGTAATAAGCGGGATTGTTGTTTATGCTAATTCTGTTTTAATTCTACTTTTTTGACAGCTGCATAGAATGCGAAAACGCGTAGAAGCGTGGCGTGGACATCTAGCTTAAAAACGGCTAAAATGTGCACTATTATTATCATATTTAGTTTTTATACTGTATAAACACCTTAATTACGGCGATTTGAAGTTTCAAGGCTACATATATGTTTATTAATAAACAAATGCGAATAATTTAAAGTTAAAAATGGTACCCGGATATGTACACTAGGGTTAAAAATATCAACTGGGAATACAGCTATAAACACAACCAGCAGTTTATTAGTTAATATAGACAGTAAATTGGTTTTTGAATACGATTTTCTTAATTAAAACATTAAGAGCTAAATTGTTAAACTTTTTTTGAATAGGGCTGTTTTTTGAGACCATGGAAAGATTCAAATGTTTTAATTTTTTTTTTTAATATTAAGGGAGCTAACAAATTATTTGAAGATTTCAGAATATCTAAAAATTTAGGTTTTGAAATTTTTAAAAATTATAATATTTTTCCTTAATGAAGAATAAAGTGTAATTTAAAAAAAAGTTTGATAACAATAAAAAAATTATACTTTTAATATTTAGAAGAATGATCCAAGAAATATCAAAAAATTATTAAGAATTTGTTTCTATTATAAATAAAACCACATTTTCTCTACGTTGTCATGTGCTGCAATAATGAAATATTTTTATCTTGTTGTTTTTTTTTCTTATTTTTTTTTTGTAATTCACTTTATTTTTTTATTTATTATTGTTGTTATATTTTTATTATTATTCTTGTTATTTAATATGTATAAACATGTATGTGTATTTGGTATTTGTATATAGTGTCTCTCATGTTTTTTTTTTAATAATAATAAACTAACATAACATCAACAGTAAAACATTGTACAATATTATTTATTTATTTAATTTTATTTATTATTTTTTTGTCTATCTTAATTATTATATTTGGTTGCAGTTTTCTGTTTATTTATTTTATTTTATTTTATATTTTATTTCTTTATACATACATTTTTAATTTGTTTATATTTTACTTCTTTTATTGTTGTGGTTTAATGAATACATTTATTTATGCAAATGTATTTTTATACAAATACATTTTTAATGTATATAGCAAGTATTGTATATAATGTTTTATTTATTGTTGTATATAGTGTAAGTTATAAACTTAAAAACAGAATTATTTTAAATCTTAAATAGTTTATGTTTTAAGTTCAGGATTAATTATCAGGTAAAAGTAACAATTTTCTTTTTTTTGCGTTTTAGGAATATAAATATTTAAAAATTATATAATTTTTCTTTATATTTTCTATAAGATTTTGATTTTAACTATAAATACATATGTATGTACTTTAGGGGAAATTGATGTATATGTATGTGTGTACGTATTATTTTTATTGTTTATGTATGTTTGTAAGTATGTATGTATGAATTTTTGTATCAGGCATAATGGGCGGGGTGATGTATATAATAATCTCTTTTTTTGTAATTATTTTTATTACTTTTTTGGTCTAATTTTGTAAAACAAAAGGACAAACGTTTGATATAATTCGTATGGAAAAAAATTAAAATTTTCCAATATTCTTTATACAAACTTTGAACGTTTGAAAACGTTTTGTTTTACACAATGAGGCCTTTCAAAAGAATGTTGTATTGGTACTTTTTATGTATTTAGCCAAGATTAGAATCGTTTAAGGGAAACTATTTAGTGTGGACAATAACCTTT